>JANXHW010000005.1:138612500-138762500 GCA_026170595.1 Plestiodon gilberti rubricaudatus
AGCGCCCCAAAATTACCTTAAAACCATTGGAATACCTTATGCCAGAAAAAGTGTGTTGACCAGTGTAATGATTGCCACAGCCTAGAAATAGAAGCTTCTAATTTTCCTGCGCACCCAAAGGAAGGGAGGAGCATATGACTCTGAGGCTCAATGCTGCTAAGTTCACACAACAGCAAACCATCGTTTGCCGTTACATCTGAATGCAACCACTGTGTCAGTGGCATGTTCAGTTAAGATTACAGGATGCGCATGCCCTGCTCTTTTCCTCTAAGGCAGTGGTTCTCAAAGTGGTGGGTCGTGACCCACCAGGAGAACCAGAAATGGCCGCTACCCCCCTTAAGAGCTGTGCTGACCTCGGTGACGGCGCTCCTGGGATTGTGCCACCGCCAGGGAAAAAAGGGATTTATTGAAGCATGGGGAGGCCCACAGAGGGGTCTGCAGGCCTCCCTGCACCCTCTGGAGGGCCGGCGTGACCCTCAGTAAGTTAAAAATAACCCTTTTTCCCCAGCAGAGGTGCGATCCTGGGAGTGCTGCCCCGCCCCCCCACACTTAAGACCTCCCCAACTCATGGGGAGGACTTTGAGAAACACTGCTCTAACTAGGCTTACCAGATTTTCCCAGTTGCAAACCGGGACCCCCCCCCCCCACACACAATTAATCAAAATAATGAAATTAAATTAATTAAAATCAACGTTGTTAAAAAAATTGGGTGCAAAGTCCCTTTTGCCGCCCAAAGGGCGGCCCGAATTTTTAATTATTTATTTTTAGCCAGCCAATTAATTAATTAAATTGACTTGCCTGTCCCATAACAGTACAATAATAAAAGGACAGTGTGCCACCACATCACGCAGTACAGGCCAGGCCAAGACAGGCAAATATAGAGATCCTGGCGTCTGGGCATGCACAAAGTTCATTTAGTTTTCATGACATGCTCAATCAGCCTCCACAACAACACTCACTCCACCCACTGCCACTACATGCTAAAAAAACCTAAACAACACACAGCACAGCACACAAATTTGAAGTACTATACAACAAAACACCCTCAAGCAGCTGAAGACACCTCAGACCCTTACAATACAATACACCTCTTGCAAAAGTGCACCCCACCAAAAGTGCATTTTTCTTGCAAGTGCACTCCACCAAGTGCATTTTTCTTGCAAGTACATCCCACCAAAAGTGCTTTTTTCTTGCAGAAGTGCACCCCACCAAAAGTGAAGCTTTTGGTGTGAAGCAAAACACACAGAACAAACGAAGCTAGCAGGACATCACAAAATTTATTTGCAGATCAGGCCAGCCCCCCCCCCCCCCCCCCGGACCTAGCAGGACAAAATGGACATCACAAAGTTTATTTGCAGATCAGCCCATTCCCCCCCAAAGCAGGACAAACTGAGATCAGCCAGCACACTTAACCCCACTTCCTCCCCCACCCCACAGCTAGCAGGACAAACGTCTTTCCTTGAAGCAACAAACATTGCATTTTCTCAAGTGCAAAGAATTAAGCAGGCAAACCTCATTATCATGTTGCAAAGAACCCTCTGCTCTCCTGCTGCTTCCAAAGAACCTAAGGGCTGCGAGGTCATGCTGCTGAGGCGGAGCTGAACTGTAAAGCTCTGTGCTGCTCCTAATCACATGATCAGAACCACTGAAGCTTCCTAGGTGGCCATTTTGTTTAGGGGAAATTCCGGCGGCCATTTTTTTCCAAAACAAAATCGGAAAAAAAATCAAAATTAATTTTAAATGGACCAGGGGGGTAATGGGGTGGGCCAGGGGGGGCCGGGACAAATCCGGGACAGGCCCCCCCCAATCCCTGACAGTCCAGGAAATTCCGGGACGAATGGTAAACCTAGCTCTAACGGTTTTAGGTTTCACAAATTACAGAGCAAACAGTTGTGCATCTAGCATGCTCAGTATGTTACTTGAGTGCATGGCTGTGGTACCCAGTACATTAAAGCATGTAATGTTTATATTATATAGTACATCAATACACTTTAGATGGATTTTATTCCTTTTTCTGTCCTAATACAGTTTTGCTACAAAGCTGTAAGTTTTTTTAGTTTCACGTTTAAGTTAAAAAAAAAAAAGAGAGAAGAGATTTCGTGAAACCTTTTTCGGAATTCTGACAAAGCAGTGTATGGCTTGATTTCAGACGTATATACTTAAATTATGTGTTGGAAGCACTTGTGGCTGCCCTATAATAACATACTAGTGGTATCATTACCTTACATCCATCCTACCACATCTTATGTATGTAAAAACTGAAACCTTTATACAAAATTTCACATAGGTACTAAAGAAAGCAATGTTTTGGAGAATTGAGGATTATCAAAGCAGAATCTGGTTGGCTGAGTAGATAAATTGAGAACCTATAGCAACCTACTGTAGCAGCTACAATATTCTTGAAATGAAGTTCAGTATTCTGTTCAAAACGATATCTTCAGTTTCATGGATTATTTCAGAAAGGTAGTATGGAATGCCTTATTAAGCATCCATAATAATAAAAAAATAGTAGTTCTTGGACAAGAGCCCTAAAACCTCGATTATTTATTGGGATGTGTGGTGGCCCTTCAAGATGTCTCCTGCAGTGCACACTACAATGAGTTTGGGTTTTCTGGCCTTGTATGATAAGCTTGCTTATGATTTTATGTGAAACATGTTCCCATCTGAGATTCAAAAGCAAATATGGAAGCAAGACTTGTAAGTCAAATCAATGGGATTTTTTTTCATGGGAAATCAATGGGATTTTCATCCAAGAGGAATAGATTTGGGGGCAATAGTATTCCTCTGAAAAAACTCCCATCTTTATGAGATGTAGTGTATATAGCCTTAGAAAAATCATGGAGATATGACCTTCTTTGCAGTATTCCTAATGGTGCAATTCATTCCTTACAACCCAGTCCACTGTAAGTTCCCACGCAGCAGTGGGGGCTGTGCTGCATCCTGTGTGGGAATTTTGCAGGCTGGAGGTCTCCTCGAGGTAAGGAGACATTCGTCCCCTTGCCCCAGGGAAAGCGCCAGCTGTGAGAAAGGGTCTACTCAGATCTGCGTGAGCCAAATGGCTGGTGCAAGTCCGAGCCAATTCGTGTAGTGAAAACAGGCCTGGGTGATAAGTAATAAGAGAACTATTTTCTTATAAGTATTGACATTCTATACAGTGAAAGTCAATTCATTAATATACCAAGGTGTTTTCCTGTGCATTGATTATGCAGTGTATTATAAGTGACCTGCTGTAACCTACATCCTGACATCTAGTACTGGGGATAGAATTAATTAATTTAGATTTTTCTATAAATGACATACCTTTTGCTGTCATAAATAGTATTTGTTCCTAATGTCAATCAGGCATTCTTTATGAGTTCAAAAGGCTTCCCTGAAGGAATATACATTGATCCGTGCATATCCTAAAATACAACAAAAGCATTGCTGATATTGTGGAGATAAAAGTGAGAAGATTGGTGTTGAATACCACATAGAAATATTAGAATACCCAGTGTTTGCTGAGCAAGAAGACTCAGAACATAAATGTTGACCAGCATAAACGTGCATAAAAGTTAACCTTATGATGAAAATGAGTTGGGTTAGAACCTGAGGTCTGAACGTAAAGGAACAGAACCTGTTTGACTTCTGGCTTAAGTACTTGCAGGCAATTGAGCTTGAATGTAATGAACAAAAACATCCTTAGACTTTATCTTTTTGTTGGCTCTGTGAATCGTCTCTACACTTTAGGTTCTTTTGATTATGGCTAGAGTTGGTGAAAATTATAACAGGAGGGTTATGGCAGCATGCCATTTTCACAGAAATGAAAATTTTATTATGCTGTCCTTTAACTCCTGTCAGTTATAGGAGGAACACCAAATACTCATTTGGGTGGTTAATCAGAAGAGAATCTGATACTGTGTTCTTTTGATGATGGAAGGGTATACAAGGGACTTATGAGGAATTACCTCATAGTGATGGAGAGATGCAAATGATCTTCGTAAGCTTGCAGTGAGAAATTTCAAAATTGAGATGCTGTGTACAGTCCTGAAGAATCTGTTGTACACAAAAGAGAAGGAATGGACCCAGGTGTCCCTGACCACTATTAGCAGGTTTATGCCTCGGGTTTACCAAGATTAACAGCCCAATCCTATCCAAAGCCTGCACTGGCGGAGCATGCGTTCCGCCAGCTCAGGCTGCTGCAAAAACGCAAAAAAGTGCTTTGTGGCAGTGCGGGGATCTGGCGTGCTGGCAGGAAGGCTGGAGTGTTCCTGTATGTACCAGTGGAGCAACAGAGGCCTACCAGAGCCACAGGGTGCGGATCAGGGTGGGGGTTGCAGGGTGGGAGGAGGGTGAAACAGGGAGGAGATGGGGCTGGGGTGGCCGGAACAGGCCCAGGAGGGGGGGTTGGTGGTGGCAGCGCACAGTGAATCCTAACCCAAGTTCCTGGGCCTGATCTGCCTGCATGGATCAACTCGGACTTGCACCAGTGATATTGCTGGTGCAAATCCAAGACCCATAGTGGCTGCTGTGGCTTACTGGCTGCTGTGGCTTACCCCGAGGCAAGGGGACAAATGTCCACTTACCCTGAGGAGACCTCCAGCAGCTTAAAATCCCCCGTCGGATGCAGCGTAGCAGACACCTGTGCTGCTGCATCACTGTGCGGGGATTTAGTTGGGATCGGGCTGTTAGCCATGCTTCTGGTTCTAGGAAGAAGGTTTCTCCCCTTCTAAGGAAAGAGGAAATAACTGTAGACTCATTCTGCCTCCCACTTAACTCTGTCAAGCTGTTCAAACTGGCCAAGATATTCTCACCGTCCTTTGTGCCTAGAAAAGAAATCACTGACTTGTTGACTGAGTGGCTTCCAAGGAACTAGTGGCTTAGTCCCTCCTGTAGGTCTGCCTTTTGTTTGTTTAGCTTTAATATGTTTTTGTTAGGAAACTGAGAAATATAGGGATCATAGAAGAGGCTTGATTTACAATTCAGTTAATAAGATTTTAGAAGGGGTGGATTGGACAAGGAGTTATATGTATAGACCCTGGTGCAGTGATGGTGAACCTGTGATGTACAAAAGATGGCACACCACAACATTTTCGGTGACACACTTGCGTTCACCAACAGCCGAAACAACTGCAGGATCTCAGTATCCACGGAGGCTGTGCATACGGGGGACCCTTTAAAATCCATTTTAGAAAACAAAAAAGTCAGAAAAAGCCTTCCCTGGTGTCGCGTGGCAAAATCGTGCCGTTCGCAGGCCTTCAGGGCAGTCTTCTGAGTTCCCAGATGCCACTTCTGAGTCAAGCAATCCCCCTTCCTTCACCCTGGCATGCCCCAGGATGCTTTGCGCCGGGCGAGCCAGGGCAAAGAGAGGCTCTCGCATGACCCGGAAGTGGCTTCAAAAGAATTTTTTCTCTTGTTTGGGTGTGTGTGACATGCCAGCAGCGTTAAGTTAGGTATTTTCTGAATTTCTGACATGCTGAACCCAAAAGGTTCACCATCACTGCGGTGAGTGGGAGGGATATATGCTGATGGACAGCAGGTTGCAGGGGTTCCTTTCGTAACAGGAGACAGAATGACATATGGGTTGTTGGCTAGACAGGGTGGATTTATTGCTCTGGTTAAAAGCAATGGAGGTGGGAGTAGATTGAATTGGAGGGACTTTTGGTATGATGCATTGCAAATTCCTAGTCTGAAACTTTTTAATTGCATTCATTTTTATACGTTCTGAGTCCTCAAGATTCTAAACATTGTACTACATGGTTTCCAGGTGATTCCCAAATTCTTGGGGAATTGTTGCAACCTAGCCTGACCCTACAAATCAGAATTGGGATGAAAATCTGGAAGAGAGCAAATTTTAATATCCTACAAGCAGTTTTTAATTTCTATTCTTGTGTTATTTATTTTAAGAATTTATACCCCGCCTTTTCCTATGCCGAAGGCAAATGCCCAAGGTAGCTTACAACAGAGATTAAAATACATAATTTAAAATATATAAAATAAGTTTAAACAATACATAAACAATTTAAAAAACTCCATTTATAAATATCCTACATGGTAGGGAGAATTTACCTGTAGGCCTTGGTTTTCAGCTTTGACAAAAATGTGGTATTTTTTTCTAAGCATAGTGCTTTTTGTATAAGTATACAGATATATTTTTTGTAAACAAACAAATTGAAGTGCGTGGTGTGTGTGTGTGTGTGTGTGTGTGTGTGTGTGTGTGTGTGTGTGTGTGTGTGTGTGTGTGTGTGTGTTTTCCTATCAAGCCCACAGAACATTTTATATGCAAATAAAATAGTTTTCTGTTCTTTGTCATACAGATCATTCACGGTCTCTGAAGTGACCTCATTCTTAATGTTTTGAGCATCAAGTGTTCCTTGAATGAAGAGCCATTGCAAGCCAAAAGGAACCATTCTCGCTTGGGCAAATAAGGAAAAAAGATTCCAAAGAAATGTAAGTGTTTCATAAGAGGTAGAATGAATATTTCTTAGCTGTATTGACCATCACCCATGGTGTTTGTGCTTGAAACAAAGATTTTACCAAGAAAGTTGACATACCATTCATAATAGTTATAGTGTAGGAACCTAACCCTACTCTTTCTTGCAGGTGCTTGGGGTGGTCTTCAGAGAACACAGTCCAATAAGATGCTCTGATGATTTACGGGAAATGGTGGAGTGTTGTGAGATACATTTATACTTCAAAGGGGGGACCCCACATTTCTGAATCATTGGTGATTCTACATTGATATCATTGATACATTGGAATCATTGGTATAATCTGTCTTTCTCATTGGTGACAAGTTCTAGCAAAGAGGAGATAATGAACATTTTAGTGGAAGTAGACATCATTTTGGGGGGATGATGGTTTGTTGTTTTAGATCAGACCTGAGCAAAGGTGTGGAGAAGGAAAATACGTATATACCATTTTTAGAGTAACTTTCATTTTGTATTAAACATAAATAAAATATATACGTCACAGGGTTGTTGTGAGGACAGAGGGGAGGAACTATGTACACCACTCTGAGCTCCTTGTGGGAAGGGTGGTATTAATAATACAGGTTGATTACCCCTTATCTGGACATCTGAAATCCAGGTTATTCTGAAATCCAGACGTTTTTGGGGTTATGACTTTTTTAAAAAAAAAACTTTTTTCCATCACCTGGCTGGCATAGCACAAGGCATGCTGGGACACAAAATTATTAAACATATGGTATAAAATTACCTTCAGGCTATGTGTATATGAGACATAAATGAATTTCATGTTTAGCCTTAGGTCCCATCCCCACGTTATCTCATTATATTTTTGCAAATATTCCAAAATTCAGACAAATCCAAAATCCAGACAACTTCCTATCCCAAGCAGTCTGGATTTATTTATTTATTTATTTTATTTAAAGAATTTTTATTCCGCCTTTCTCCCGATAAGGGCAATCAAGGTAGCTTACAATTAAAACATGTTAAAATACATAATAAAATATAATACAATAACAATAATTAAAACAGGTGATTAAAACAATTAAAACCAACAAACCTGGTGGGTCACCTTATGATTACATTAATTAAAAAGTCAGCCTGTACTCAACCTGAACAACCTGTACTCAACCAGGATGCTCAACCTGTAATAATACTGTAATACAGTGTTACTGATTGGGGTCCATAGGGATGCACATCCACATTCTCTAGAAATGCTCTGTATACATCATCAGCAACTTTCCTTTGCTTTCGTATCTCATGTGCCAGCTGTTCTTTGAACTGTGTGCTTTTTTGTGATTTTTTTTGGTTTATTTGTTTTTAAGCCTTGTTCCTTATTCCACCACAAGCAGAAGCTGGTTTGAAATTATAGTTCTGGTAACATGGAACAATGTTCTGGAACTTCTCCTTGAGGCAAACCTGATGGAGCCAGTCTCTCTCACGCTCCCCTCATCAGCCAAAGAGTTATGGCTTGAGTGATTAAATGGAAGTGCTTAAGAGGCATCCTCAGAGGACTATTGAGGCATCCTCCAGAGCCTATTCATTCCCGCAAAGCTAAGCATCAAACTAGTCCTGGACTTGTTTTTTTCTTTAGAAACGTGTGCGTGTGCGTGTGCGTGCAACAGGGAGCCTGGTTCAGTTGGATCTCTGATGCATGCAGAGGGAGGATCTGACTATCCCCCTCCCCATTTTCCTGCTAGAAATCCCCACCCAAGCTGTTAAGGGCAGCAAATAGTACCTTTGCAGGCCAATATCAGCTTGGAGAAACAGTTGTTTTTTTGCAGGAAAGTAACAGGCCTTCCCTGCTCCCCATGTACCAGAGTTGTTCGTTCGTTCTCTCTCTCACACACACACACACACACACGCGCACGCACGCACGCACGCACACAACTGTTTCTAAAGAAAAAAACAAGTCCAGGACTAGTTTGATGCTTAGCTTTGGGGGAATGAATAGGCTCTTGAAAAACAAGTTGAGAAACCCCTGCTTAGCACAAGATGTTGAGCAATTTGATGTGTAGCCCTCACTTCCCTCATTCTCATATCGAGCTCTATCTTGCCTTTTAAACACTGTAGGGAATCTCCCTTTATGGCTCAGAAAGGTCAGGAAGGAGAATGGAGGGCACAGACTTGCCCACGTTGCAGTGAGGATCCCAGGATACAGAGAAGTCTGTAGCCTTGCACCCACTTCCTCCTCCACCCTGCCGTCTTCTACCTTCTCAGGACAGTACTGCATTGTATTCATAACTCTTCTCGCATGTCAGTGAGGAAGGAGGAATTCCATCTAAGCAGATAGTTTTTGTGTGGAAATCAGTTGCCTGAAGTTGATGAATGATTTTAACACCAGAATTCTGCCTTTAAGGTTTTGCACATCACAAATGACAGACAGACAGACAGACAGACAGACAGACAGACAATGCATTTATACCCCTTCTGGATCACGGCTAATTTGTACTAGAACAAGGGGAAAAAAGTGAATAACTTTGCCAGCACTTGGTATTGTCAGATTTTTACACATTTTCCACAAGAGAATATTAATACTACGCTTGGCAATAAGCCCGGACCTGTAGGTGAGGATGAGGGCACTGGAAAGTTGAAATGTTTTAATTTATTTTGTTAGTGATCACTGGGGCTGAACTTTCATCTTATCCAGAACACTAATTCTCTTGACTTTCAGTAATCTGTGTCTAATTAGTTACTATGTTTTGCTTCTAATGGAACATTTTAGATTGCACAAAGAGAAGATTTATATTTTCATCTTCTAATCTGAACTAAAACCAAAATTGTCACCCAGTTAATAGTGAAAGAAGTAATATGTTCTTTAACCTTTTTATACAAAGATCATTAGACATACAGTGGCAAACTGCTGTATCTTTTTTATTCGCGGGTTTGGGACCCACAGATTTGACTTCCCAGATCCACGGAGGTTCACTGAAAAAAGCTTTTAAACAGGGAAAAAAACCCCAAAATCGCCATTTTACCTTTAAAAAGCCAAACCGCTCCATTTTCAGGGCTGTAGAGAATGAAATTGCGCTCCTACAGCCTCTTCCAGGTTGCTAGATTTCCCCCCTCCCTTCCCCAGGCTTACCACAGTGTATTCTGGGGCGACCTTGGGGAAGGGAGGGGGGAAGTCCAGCGACATGGAAGAGACTGTAGGAGTGTGATTTCGCTCTCTACAGCTTTGAAAACAGAGTGGTTTGCATGCAAAAAGGTAAGAAACACTCTTTTAATCATTTTTTTTCTTTTTTTCAACTTTTTACGGTGGACCCTCGTGGGTTCGGGATCCGCAGTGAGACAAATTCGCGGATCCCAAACCCGTGGTTAGGAAGGGTCCACTGTACGTGTTGCATTGCACATTTCTGATTTTGACCTTTATAAACCAAATAAACTATGAAATATGTATTTGCAGTTTGCTACAGTAGCATTCAAACATGATTCATTCCTTTTTATAGGGCTGCTTCTGCTATATTAAAGAGCACAGTCTCCTAATTTGGATGGGATAAAGTGGTTGAATGGCACTGAAAGAGTTGCTAGGTGCCCCCGTTATCTTGGGACAATGTAGCATATGAGTAAATATATAATGGCAATGCATTGTATTTTATCTGAAAATTTTACTGCTCTTTACAAACATGAATGTATTAGGCATCACATCATCCCCCGTAGAGTGTTATTAAGACAGCTTAAATCATTAGCAATGCTGAGGAGAAGAATGAAATCTCCTTTACAATATGTTAGCTCAGCTGCCTGTTTTGCCTTGTGTGCAATTTACTTAGTGCAGATTCATTTGCATTAATTTTGCTCACATGTTATTGACTTACAGAAACTCAAAGCTGGTCTCCATGTTACAGCTGCCACATGGAAGGCTCTGTAAATCTATCAACATGACAGCTATTTTCATGTAAGTTGTTAGTGTGGATTGGCACACCGTATTGATTGGTCACTTAGCATCTGCCCAAACAGAAGGGTGTTTAACGGCATGGTGAAAAGCACCCAATCTGTATGGCTGTTGCTAAATGGAGTGAAAAGCACCCAATCTGTACGTTGTTGTTGTTGTTGTTGTTAAGTCGTGTCCGACCCTTCGTGATCCCATGAACCATATCCCTCCAGGCCTTCCTGTCCTCCACTATCTGACTTAAATTCGCCCATTCCCATCCATTTTAGTTCGCTGATTCCCAAGATGTCAATGTTCAATCTTATCATCTCCTTTTTGACCACATCCAACTTGCCTTGATTCATAGACCTCACATTCCATGTTCCTTAGCAGTATTGCTCATTGCAGCATTGGATTTTCCTTTCAACCTCAGACACATCCACAGCTGAACGTCCTATTGGCCTTGGCCCAGCCGCTTCATCCTTTCTGGGTCTATTTAGAATAGTCCTCCGCTCTTCCTCAGTAGCATATTGGACACCTTCCGACCTGAGGGGCTCATCTTCTGGCGTCATATCTTTTAGCCTTTTGGTACTGTTCATGGGATTTTCTTGGCAAGGTTACTGGAGTGGGTTGCCATTTCCTTCTCCAGTGGATCACTTTTAGTCAGAACTCTCCGCTATGACGTGTCTGTCTTGGGTGTCCCTGCACAGCATAGCTCATGACTTCATTGAGTTACGCAAGCCCCTTTGCCACGACAAGGCAATGATCCATGAAGGGGACTCAATCTGTATGGCTGTTGCTAAATGGAGTGAATTTCTGTTTGGTGTCTTTGTGTAGACCAGCTCTGTTATATCATGGTTGGAATGAATGCTAAGTTGAATAATGAGATAGTCGTAGACTTCCCTGTGCTAAGATTTTTGTTGCTCTTTTGGTGTCTGATGCATTTGCTACTAGATGTTGCTTTAGCTAACTGTGCAGATAACATATAGAGCAGGGATTTTCAATGTTTTTCTTCTCACAGCACACTGACTTCTGTGGTCTTCTCTATGGTCTTCCCCTTTTGTGATGTCACTCAGAGGTGTCATTAGAGTTTGGCGCACCCAGTGCGAGAACTCATGAGATCAGCCCCATGGACCTCCTCCTGTACCAGACCATACAGAATCCTTAGTAATGTTGTTTGTACTAATGTTACTCGTAAATCGTAATTCCGGTATATCACTGAATGTAATGCCAATAGTAGTGATATAAACCCTGTCAAACCACCAAAGAGATCCCAGCATTCAATGGGGGGAGGCAATAACATTGATCAGCCACCAAACCAGTCACTGACTAGCTCATGGGTGGCCAACCTTTCAACATGAATGCTCCTGGCCCCTTAACGGTTGTATAGGTGAGGGCATTTCAGCAGGTGCAGCTGCTTTAGCAGCACTATCAGCACTTGCAGCTGCCAAGATTCTGTCTTCTACATAGCTCTTACAAACATAGAGGCTCTAATAGTGAAAGGTTGGCCACCCCTGGACTAGCTAAACTTCAGCAGACAGAAGGAATGGAAGTCCTACTGAAATCCCCCCAAAGCAAGCCTCTTGGCAAAAAACAAAGCCTTTTTAATCCCAGCTGCCTTATCCAACAACATAATCTGTTAAGTAATCTTATGCCAGCAGGCTCCTACTTCCAGGAAACATGACTACAAAGCATGACAGGGCATGCAGAGAATTCCTGCAAGGGGAATAACTTTATCTACTGCAATGGTCTTTCCCACTGCAGCTACTTGAAATCTTTTCAAAGCCTTTGCTATCATACCTCTCAAACTCAACTTCTTCTGAAGGAAATTTCTGATCTCTCTCCTAAGCCCCATTTAACCTGTGGTGCAAAACTGCATAATGGGTAAAGGTGTGTTTTCACGCTACCGGTAACAAAAGTCATTTTGGTGTCCCCCTTCCCTGGGGTGTCACCCGGTGTGGTCCACACACCCTAGTGATGTCCCTGATGTCACTTCTGGCTTCTGGGAGATTCTTCCGGGTTCTGCAGCCCTGTTTTTCGGGCAACTGTTTGTAGTAACGAATTGTCTGTCCCTCTTCCTCTGCAGGCTCCTCAAAGGAGAGGAGCCGGCAGAGGACGAGGGACAGACAATTGGTTATTTATTTATTTACAGTATTTTTACCCCGCCTTTCTCCCCGAAGGGACCCAAGGTGGCTTACAACATAAAAAAGAATACAATACAATACAAAACATAATCACTTTTTAAAACAATAAAAAACAATTCACGAAAACTAGTAAAAAACAGCATCTAAAAATTAATAAAAACAGATCACATTACAGGGGGGCTGCCGTATCCGCGGGGGATACGTTCCAGCCCCCACCGTGGATACCTGAAACTGCGGAAAGGGGCGAACGCCCCCGCGGTTTTCAGATGGCACCCTGCCCCCCTGCGGGCTGGCGCGGCACCCCCTCTCTGCACCCTCCACAGCCCCCCCCAGGCACCTTTAGCAGAAACCTCGTAAAAAAAACCCCTCCGTTTTTTTCTTCAAAGTTCCGAGCCTGCAGCTTTCAGTTTTAGGCCTGACGAGCAAGACTTAGGTGATAGCTAGAGTCTCAGCAAGGTTGAGACTCTAAGTCTTGTTCGTCAGGCCTAAAATTGGAAGCTGCAGGCTTGGAACTTTGAAGAAAAAACGGAGGTTTCTGCTAAAACTAAGTGCCTGAGGTGAGCGCGACCCCCCGTGCCCTCCACAGCCCCTCCAGGTACTTACTTTTAGAGGAGAAACCTCCGTTTTTTTCCGGGGGGGCTGTGGAGGGTGCGGGGGGGGGATTCCTCAACCGTGGATAACTGAAACCGCGGTTGAGGAATCAGTGAATACGGGGCCCCCCCTGTACAATTAAAACAAGAGCATAAAAACAGCAGCACTCCACCTGTACCAGCAGGATGTTAAAAAAAAAAAGGAAGGATTCAGAAGGCTTCTTTGAACAGGAAGGTTTTCAGGCCTCGCCGGAAAGTCTCCAAGGAGGGAGCAGTACGTGAGTCAAGAGGGAGGGAATTCCATAAGGTTGGTGCCACTACTGAGAAGGCTGTATTTCTGGCCGCCGCCCTTCGCACCTTCCTGGGCGACGGTACCCGCAAAAGGGCCTTCTCTGATGACCTAAGGAGACGAGCCGGACTATATAGAAGTAGGCGTCTCTCAAATATCCTGCCCCCAGGTCGTATAGGGCCTTAAAGGTCAAAACCAGCACTTTGAATTGGGCCCGGAAACGAATCGGCAGTTAGTGCAGCCGTCGGAGGAGCGGCCCGACAAGAGTCGAACCGCCTACCTCCAGTGACTACACGGGCTGCCGCATTCTGCACTAATTGCAGTTTCCGAACCGTCTTCAAGGGCAGCCCCACGTAGAGCACATTACAATAATCTAACCACGACATCACCGTGGCGTGGATCACCGTGGTCAGGTCTGCACGATCCAAGTACGGTCGCAGCTGGCGCACCAGCCGAAGCTGGGCAAAGGCCCCCCTGGTGACAGCCGCCACCTGGGAATCCAGGAGCAGCTGCTGATCCAGGCGGACCCCCAAGCTGCGGACCTGCTCCTTCAGAAGGAGTGCAGCCCCATTCAGAGCAGGACGATACTCTAGCACCTGCGTCATGGATTTCTGGACCAGGAGAACCTCTGTCTTGTCCAGGTTTAATTTCAGCTTATTAGCCCTCATCCAGGTCCCAACTGCCTCCAGGCAGCGCTCCAAAACTTCCCTGGAATCAGGTGGAAAGGAGAGATGGAGCTGGGTGTCATCAGCATATTGATAGCACCCAACTCCAAATCTCTGGATGACCTCTCCCAGCAGTTTCATGTAGATGTTAAATAGCATGGGGGACAAGATGGAACCCTGCGGCACCCCACACCTCAAGGGCCAGGATGCCGAACAGATATCCTCCAGCACCACCATCTGGGACATATCAGCCAAGTAGGAGCGGAACCACCGCAGAATGGTGCCCCCGACCCCCAACTCGGCCAGTCGGCCCAGAAGGACACCATGGTCGATGGTGTCAAAAGCCGCTGAGAGGTCCAGCAGAACCAACAGGGACGCACTTCCCCTGTCCAGTCCTCGGCGTAGATCATTCACCAAGGCTGTTTCAGTCCCAAAGCCCGGCCTGAAACCAGATTGAAAGGGATCTAAATAATCCACTTCATCTAGGACCCTCTGAAGTTGAGACGCCACCACCCGCTCAGTTACCTTGCCCAAAAACGGGAGGTTTGAAATTGGCCGGTAGTTGTCCATTACTGTGGAGTCAAGGGAGGGCTTCTTCAGAAGGGGTCGAACCACTGCCCGCCTCAAAGCAAGCGGCAGCACCCCCTCCACCAAAGAAGAGTTGACCACCTTCCCCGTCCACTTGGCCAGCCCCTCCTGGGCAGATCTAATTAGCCAGGCCAGGCAAGGGTCAAGCAGGCAGGCAGTCGTCTCACACTCCAAAGGAGCTTGGCCACATCCTCAGGCTGTACAAGCTGAAAAGAATTCCACAACACTGAACAAGCAGATGCCAAGGGGACATCCTCAGATATTGTCAATGAGGCATCCAAGTCATGGTGAATCCGATCGATTTTATCTGCGAAATGTTTAGCAAACATGTCACAGTGGGCCACCGTGTATTCCTCCTGATCTATTGGAGGGGGTCTGATGGAGTAGGCCTCACACCACATGATACAGCTCCGCTGAACGATTGCTTGCAGATGCAATGGTAGCAGAGAAGAAATTTATCTTTGCTGCTATCACCACCATGGAGTAGGTTCTATAGTGGGCCCTACTCTGTGTTCGGTCGGACTCGGTACGAGTTTTCTGCCACCGTCGCTCAAGACATCTACCCCGTCGCTTCATCATTTGCAGCTTCTCAGTAAACCAAGGAGCCGCTCTGAGTCTGCGGCGTGGCAAAGGTCGCTCAGGAGCTATCTCATCCACTGCCCTGGCCACTTGCCCATTCCAGAGGTCAACCAAGGCCTCAGACGAGTCACCAGTCTTGGCAGTGGGAAAGCCCCCCAGAGCCCTCAGGAAACCTTCTGGATCCATTAGCCTCTGAGGGCGGACCATAGAATGTGGAGGAAGGAAGCTGCAACAAGCCTAAACCTTACCAGAAAATTATCTGTCCATGACAACGGAGTGATCTTAATCTCCTCCACTTCCAGATCACCGCCCCCTTGTTCAGCTCTAAACACCAGGTCCAGTACATGTCCCACCTCATGTGTCGGGGTCAAGATCTTCTGGGACAGGCCCATGGTTGTCATGGCGGCCATGAAGTCCTGAGCCATACTAACCTTGGGAGCCTCGGCATGAACATTAAAGTCCCCTAGCACTAATAGGTGGGCGGGACTCCAACGCCACCGCCGAGATCACCCCTTTCAGTTCAGGCAGGGAGACTGTTGGGCAGCAAGGCGGGTGGTACACCAACTGAATCCCTGTCCAGCCCTCTCAACACAACATGGAGACATTCAAACCCAGTGAACTGCTGAACGGGGCACCTGGTAAGGGAGGTGGATTCACGATAGACCATCGCAACTCCTCCTCCCCGTCCCTGCAGTCGTGGCTGCTGCACCACCTGGAAACCTGGGGGACAAAGCTGGGAGAGACCTACAGACAGTTGCCCTAAAAACAGCCGCATAACCTGGAAGAGTTTTTCAGCAATTTTCAACCACTGTGCTTCAAATTCCCATGGCACACCTGCCATGTAAAGTTGCACAGGATTGCTCCATAAGTCTAGTGTATGATTTTTATATAATCGTGTTATTTTGGAAGTTTCTTTGGCTTTGATACTTTGTTGTAATTGATACAATTTTCGCATTCTTTTCGTTGTGGTTGTGATTGTGATACTGAGCTGCAGATAGAATTTCTTTGAGGAAATATTGGTGTTGATGCGTATAAACTGCCGTGTACACAAACCTGTCTTCAACAAAAGGATATCTAAGGCTATAAAAGGAGATAGCATCACAAATACTGTAGATGAGATGTGTAATTGCAGAAGCCATCTGCTCTGTGGGGAGTGTTTGTGTATTTTATTAACACCAATAATGTTCAACTAATTAACAGTGATCCCTCACAAAGCAATGCAGGCCTTAAATATTTCTGAACAGGAAAATAGATGGGCTTAATGAGAGAACTGTGCAAAAGGTTCTGTTTTTAACTCTATAGTACTGTTGCCTTTTTGAAGCCCCTAATTTCTAAATGTGAACACAAGTTGTCATACTGTTTTAGATCATTACTAAGTAAATATAAATAGTTCTTTGTCATTGTACTAGTCAAACTAAGTACAATATATTGGGTTGTTAAACTATTGGCAAATACCTTCATTTTTCCTATCTTTAATGTCAGAAAAAAAGAGAACACAGAGCAGTGCCCTCCGATGTTGAATGAAGTGAGCCGGCAGATTCATATAAGGATATTTAACTGTCTAGGAACAGTGTGTTCCTAGACCATTAATGTTTTTAAAGGTTATAACTAGGGGCAGAAGAAAATGGTGAAGAACATATAACACCAAAAATACAAACACATAACACCACTTTCTGCTAAAAATATAATAATCATTGGATAAAATAAAATAAAACCATGTAATTTGCATCATTCTTCATCTGCTGACATTATACATCCTGGTACACTTTTAAAGCTGTTACAATTGATAAAAATTGGAATAAAAACACACAACACAGCTTTCTGCTATTTCATTTTAGTTAAATACCAAAATATGCAAAACAACAACAACAAAAACACATTTTCTCCCACCTCTGGTTATAACTAACAACTTGAACTGAACCTAGAAGCATCTGTGTTCACTGAAGCATCCATTCAGGACCCTCCAAGGGAACGGATGGACACCATCCAACAACAGCATCGTAGTCCATGATCTATAACCAATTCAGAGGCCTCTTAGACGTCAAGGAGGAAGGGGAGCTCTCGGGGGAAGACCTGATCAGCCCACTCTGTACCTAGACAGATATTTTCTTCTTGAGGTATTCCCAACACTTCTACCGAATGCAATTTGTACTCTGCAACTCACAAACCAGAGAGGGAGGGTGCCTCCCATATGTCTCGAAAAGGGCTAAGGTGTGCCTTCTACAGAGCACCCCTAGAATTTCCAGCATGCCTTTCCCAGAGTCTTTTGAAAAGGTGCAGAAGGCTCAATGTGCTCATCCATCCAAAGCCTTGGCCAACCAGTCAACTACAGGTGTGCGTTGCTTAGCGACGTTCCAAACAACGACTCACCGCATATACGACGGCGGTCCCATAATATTACTGTAGCTGAAAAATTCCTATTAGTGAATTCCTATTCCTATTTCTTGGAATGTTTTTATGGTGTTTTGGGGTGGGTTTTTTTTTGCCGATTTCGGTGTTTGACCAAAATGAAATAGCAGAAAGTGGTATCATGTGTTTCTATTCCAATTTTTCCCATTTTAACCACTTTAAAAGTGTACTAGGTAGTGTGTTATAAGTTGTACAGTTTCAGCAGATGAAGAATGATGCAAAATTACATGATGTTAGCACCCCAGTATGCCCTGCATAGCAATTCTAAAGCTCTTTGAAGATTTCCCAGCCATTTAAAGCTCCCCACAGCCATCCTAATGAGAACCTAGACTCATAGACTCACAACGCAATCCTAACAAACTAGTGCCGATGTACCTGTGCCAACAGGGCGCATACTGCATTTGCAGTGTAGGGGCAGTCGTGGAGGCCTCTTCAAGGTGAGGGAGGCCTCTTCAAGGTGAGGGAACATTTGTTCCCCTACCTCAGGGCTGCATTGTGGTTGCACCAGTGCTGGAAAGGTGGTTAGGATTGCGCGCCGCTGTCAGTCTCTACAGGGTGCAATTGTGAGAATAGGAATTGGACTGGAGAACTTCCTGTTAGCATTCTCACAATCATCCCCTGTAGTGATTGAGTCTAAGTCTATGTAGCGTATGAGTCTAGGTTCTTGCTATTTGCTTGCTTAACAATGGGCTTTGGAGAATGTATCCCTGTCGTTAAGCGACACACACCTGTAGTTGACAAGCTGTGTATAGCCTCCTATATAGCCAAGTCATGTGCCTCCTTAGAGTTCCAGCTGTTGATGTACCCATGGCAGCCCTTACATCTAATGCTGTGGTCCCAGTCAATGGGGAGGACTCTTGTGACGAAAGGGTAGGAGCAGCAGCATGCAAGTGTTATGAGACCTTCTCCTTAGCCTTCAGAGCTTTGACCACCATCTCTGTTGATGCACAAACTTAGGACAAAAAGATGGCAGAACTACCTTTCAAATCCTATGAAACAAAGAACAATTTTGGAATGAATGTGGGATTGGGGTGTAACGCCACCTTTTCCTCAGGGAAGACACATAACCTGGGATCAGCCAAAAGTGCCCCCAGCTCTGAGACCCTCTGGGCAGGTATGATTGCAGTGAGAAACACTGTCTTCAGCATCAACAATTTTAGAGAACGCAAGACCATACATTTGAAAGAGACCACCCACCAAGATTTTAGCACCCAGTTAACATTCCATGCTGGGAACCTGTGAGTAGGGGGAGAATTAAAAAGTGTTTTCCCCCTAACAAATACGTGCATGACTGGCAACAGAACATTTACCAAAACAACCTAGAACACTATTTAAGGCTGAAGGTCTTCAATAGGAAAGGAAGCTGAAGGTCTTCAATAGGAAAGGAACATGTCCAAGACTATGACTTCTCACTGGCTCTACAACTGCATTGTTTTGGCCAATGAAATGTTGGGGAAATTTCCTCCAGGGTATTATGGCTCATCTGATTAGAGAAATGTAACATCAGCCACCTTTGGGGGGCAGTTCTTCCCTGGATGAGATTTGCAGGGTGGCCACGTGGGTGTTTCCTCGTACGTTCATTAAATATCACAAGATTAATGTGTACTCTTCCTCGGACACTGCATTTGGGAGAAGGGTCTTGCAGCAGGTTATAAATGCTTGAATTGGGGATTCACCTGCCTGGGGGACAGTACTATTCTTGTATGCCTCAAAGAGTGGAGCTCAAACCAAGCAACACCCTGCAGATGTATCTCTGCCAGTGCCAGATAAAGATGTATACTTGCATTTGAGCTCTCAGCAGTTCGATTATATTGTGTTTTGGTGTGACATCTCACCTTCTACTTTAGCATAATAGTGTTGTCGTGAGGGTAATTGCAGTGCTACACACTTTTAGGAAGCTGAGTAAGATTTATTCCAAGTCTTCAAAATTATCCAGAGAAAGCAAGTGGTTTTCCAGTTGTTGTCATTCTTCCATGTATATTGTAGCAACTCATGAATGTGAGTTGCATCATAATTTGAGGGCCTGGAATATATCTCACTATCCCATTAGGGGTCAAGTGAAAAAGAAAGTACCTGAGGAGTTTTCTCGTGAAGGATGAAAGGCTCTGTAGGCCAACTACAGAGGACGGAGCAGTCTGGAGTTGATTGGCATGGTTGTCGCTGGCGTTGTCAATTTAGAGCGCTATTGAGTTTGGGATGGCCGTGCCTCTGATTTTCATTGACACGGACTTCCTTTATGAAACCATAGCTTTCTATCACAATACATCCACTAAACAGAACTAGGTTAGCAAGAAAAAATTGAGCTTCCTACTCCAGGAAAGTGACTGCCACCTTTGTTCAGAGTGCTTCCACGTTAGGGGTTTTTTCACACTGCTGAATAGCTCTTCCTCAGTTCCAGTTCCAGCTCTTCCTCAGTCAGCTGGAATTACAATTGGAATTGTTGTTCCACACTTCCCTAGATTTAGAGTATCCTAATAAGCAACCAGAATGCTTGTCCCCACAGCACAGGCAGAAGTGGCTGTTACTGCTGACCTAATGCAACCCTACCAGGAGATCCAAAGGGTCCAATCCTATCCAACTTGCTAGTGCCGATGCAGCTGCAATGCAGCCCCAAGGTTAGGGAAGAAACATGCCCTTTCCTTGAGGAGGCCTCTGTAACTTTCCCTTCCACTGCAGGATTCAGCTCATGCCCCATTGGCATGGCTTCATCAGGGCTGGAATGTTGGATAGAATTGAGCCCTAAGAAAGTTTACTTGAAAGTAAGTTCCATTCAGTGCAGTGGAACTTTCTCCCTTGTAAGTTTGCTTAAGTTGCAGTCGTCACTGCGTTTTTGACTTGCGGTTGCAGGATGAAGAAGGTAGCCAGCGGTTCAGTGGTGATTGTGACGCTTACGCTGGGGAAGGGTGGAGTTGTGATGTGTTCCAACACTTGCTACAGAAGCTGACAATGGGTGAAGCAGTCCCAGTGGTTGTCCCTGAAAGGGAAGGCAGAGTTCATTTGGAGCTCAGAAGACAGGGCCTCTTGCTGCCTCCACCACCTCAAGACAGCTTCCAGTTCCTCCAGTCCATTGTAGGTAACACACCCTAAATGATATGAAGTGCGGGATGTGATATTACCCAGTCAGCAAATTCTACGACCAAGGCAAGGGCTCCGCATATTACCTCTCCCCACCACTCTGCTCCCACATTCTCAAATGATGTTTGTTTGTTTTAATTTTAAAAAACAACAATTTATACCCCGCCTTTCTCCCGACAGGGCAAGAAGAGCACTCTGGGTAATTTAGGTTTGAGACAGGTAATAATAGATTATGCAGAAGCCAAAGGCTTTTGATTAGACAGACAGTATCACTGAAAGCCAGTGGAGTCTTTTCACAACAATGGAACAGTTGAGCTGGGCATCTACACATGTCAGGATTTGCAGTTATTCTGTTCGTTGAAGGAAAAAAAAATCAGATGTTTTGAGGTCTCAGGAAACCCAGAAGTAATGCATGGAAAATACAATTGAGCAACAGTTTGCTGATGATGTCATGTGACTGATCCATGAAATGGGAGTGATTAAAAAAAGGCAATTCCAAAGTAAATTCCTAGTATAGAAGCAACCTTAGTCTGCCATGTAAAACTTGAATTCAGCTGGTAAAATCATTGCTATAGCTGACTTTTCCTGTTCTCTTTTCCTTTGATTTTCAGGATGTCTGAATGACAGTAAGGATTTTGACATTTTTCATGAAAACGTTTCATATCTAAAGTGTAAAACAAAGTAGGTTAGAAGGAAATAACTAGGTAGTTCAACAAAGATTCAACAAGTGCCACAAAACAGTGAAGTAACATGAGGGCTTAAATCACCTGAGAATCACCATAGTTTTTGTATGCATAAATATCTGGTTTCTAGGCTGGTACAGGCCTAGAAACCAGATATCTGCATATACAAAAACTGTGATGATTCTTAGGTGACTTTAGGTGCTTCTCAGTTTTGTGGCATAAAGGTAGATGTAGTATTCCAGGAATTTTGAGAACTGATGGCATTGTAAATATTTAAGATGATTTAAAACATTTCCTACTCAATGTTTGTGGGAGATTAAGTGCTTATATTGCCTTGGGATATTTTTTGTTTTCCTTCAAACAGAACTGCTAAATGCAGAAACTGCTACTGGAACATTTGGTTGGCACAGATATTTGCAAGCCTAAAACTTGCATTGAAACCATACCTTTCTACCATTTGCTTTGGAATGTTGCATTTACAGTACAACTGGGCATCTGTGTTTCTTATGTGAGTCTGTGATGTCTTTTTGGTAGTAATGTAGATGAATGGCTGGGGGATGTATATTGGAAGAACTGAATAAAAGCCAGTGACACTTGACAAGTGACTCTCACTTTCGGATTCCTTGTATCTTTGGTACTTATGGTTGTGCTATTTAGAATACTGTATTTATCGGCGTATAAAACGCACCGGCGTATAAGACGCACCTTCCTTTTGGCCCTGGGTTTCAAGAAAAAAAGATTTTAAACGTTTTTGGGCCACTTGGCCACTTACCGCTTGGCTGCTTAATTAGCTAATTTACATAAATTGTACAAAAATACCAGGATCTCTTTTAAAACACACAGCAATAATACACATGAACAAAATGCACCAGAACATAAATCCCAAGTACAAAAAAAACCCAGACTCAACTCTTTTTCCCCCAACCCACCCATGCACAGTTTCCAAAGTAAAAAACATAAAAGTACAAAAAAACCCACCCAGACTCAAGTCTTACCCCACTCCACCTATGCAGTTTCCAAAGCCTCCCCAACTAGGCCCAGTTCAGAAAGCTTACTGCTTTCAATCCGAGGAGAGCTGGGAAGACCACACCCTCTTCAGCTCAGCTGAACTTAACTGAGGAGCACAGCGTCCTCTGCTGGCTGCTGAGAAGCTCAACTCATGCACGTGCATAAATTAAACCCGACAAACAGCTGTAGATTGGATAGATTAGTTAGGGAAGAAAGCACAAGGGAGCTCTCCGGCTCCGGAAAAATGCGGTAAGCCCGACAATGCTTTAAAACGGGCAAGGGGGGAAAGGGATTTTTTAGTATTGGCGTATAAAATGCACCCTACTATTTTGGGTCACAAATGTAGACAAAAAAGTGTGTCTTATACGCCAATAAATACGGTAAGCAGTTCTTAGCATCCAATAGCATTTCGCTTCTAAGGTCAATAAATAAAGGTCAATTAAAGATCAATAAATCACCGGGCCCGGATGGCATCCACCCAAGAGTTCTGAAGGGACTCAAGAATGAAGTTGTTGACCTCTTGACCAAAATATGCAACTTGTCCCTTAAAACAGCCAGTGTGCCAGAGGATTGGAGGATAGCTAATGTCACGCCAATCTTTAAAAAAGGAAGGAGGGGGGACCCGGGAAACTACAGGCCGGTCAGCCTAACATCTGTTCCAGGGAAGATGGTGGAAAGTCTCATTAAGGATAAAATCTTAAAACACATAGAAGAACAAGCTCTGCTGAGGGAGAGTCAGCATGGCTTCTGCAAGGGTAAATCTTTCCTCACAAACCTGTTAGAATTTTTTGAAAAGGTCAACAGGCATGTGGATGCAAGCGAACCCGTGGATATTATATATCTGGATTTTCAGAAGGTGTTTGACACAGTCCCTCATGAAAGGCTCCTGAGAAAACTCCACAGTCAGGGAATAAGAGGGCAGGTCCTCTTGTGGATTAGGAACTGGTTGAAGACCAGGAAACAGCGAGTGGGAGTCAATGGGCAATTTTCACAATGGCGGGAGGTGAAAAGCGGTGTGCGCCAAGGATCGGTCTTGGGACCGGCGCTTTTCAACTTATTCATAAATGACCTGGAGTTGGGGATAAGCAGCGAGGTGGCCAAGTTTGCGGATGACACTAAACTTTTCCTGGTGGTGAAGACCAGCAGGGATTGTGAAGAGCTCCAGAAGGATCTCTCCAAACTGGGAGAACGGGCAGCAAAATGGCAGATGCGCTTCAATGTAAGTAAGTGCAAAGTGATGCACATTGGGGCAAGAAACCAAAATTTCACATATACGCTAATGGGTTCTGAGTTGTCTGTGACGGATCAGGAGAGAGATCTTGGGGTGCTGGTGGACAGGTCGATGAAAGTGTCGACCCAGTGTGCGGCGGCTGTGAAGAAGGCCAATTCCATGCTTGGGATCATTAAAAAAGGGATTGAGAATAAAACGGCCAATATTATTATGCCATTGTACAAATCGAAGGTAAGGCCGCATCTGGAGTATTGCGTCCAATTCTGGTCACCACACCTCAAAAAGGATATAGTTGAATTGGAAAAGGTGCAAAAAAGAGCGACCAAACAGATTCGTGGGCTGGAGCACCTCCTTTATGAGGAAAGGCTACAGCGTTTGGGGCTTTTCAGTCTGGAAAAAAGGCGCCTGAAGGGGGACATGATTGAGACGTATAAAATTATGCACGGGATGGAGAGAGTGGACAGATGGAAATTCTTCTCCCTCTTGCACAACACCAGAACCAGGGGACATGCATTAAAATTGAGTGGAGGGAGAGTTAGAACGAACAAAAGAAAATATTTCTTCACCCAGCGTGTAATTCATCTGTGGAACTCCTTGTCACAGGAGGTGGTGATGGCACCTGGCCTTGATGCCTTTAAAAGGGGTTTGGATAGATTCATGGAGGAAAAGACCATCACAGGTTACAAGCCATAAGCAACCTCCTGGTTTTAGGTTTTCTCTGTGCCAGGTGCAAGGGAGTGACAACAGGTTATCTTGTTGACTGTGTCCTCTCGGAAGCAGCTGGTGGGGCCACTGTGAGATACAGGAAGCTGGACTAGATGGGCCTTTGGCCTGATCCAGCAGGGCTCTTCTTATGTTCTTATGAGGCAGTGATAACTCTGTACCTCTGAATGGAAGATCATTTTTTTACATTATAGTTGTAGAGCACCCAGTATTTTTTTGGCATATTGTTTCATATCAAATATTTTATAACAAAATATTCCTGACAAAGCATTCCACTTCAGGATGTTGACCCCCAGATTCCACTCACACACTGACTATTATAATTAGATTCTGCCATATGACTTGGATAAGTATACCCAGATGTCATGGTAGTAGGAGAAGGAATTAATAAGAACATAAGAAGAGCCCTGCTGGATCAGGCCAAAGGCCCATCTAGTCCAGCTTCCTGTATCACACAGTGGCCCCACCAGATGCCTCAGGGAGCACACAACCAACAAGATAACCTGTTTCCTGCTGCCACTCCCTTGCACCTGGCACAGAGAGAACCTAAAACCAGGAGGTTGCTTATGGCTTGTAACCTGTGATGGTCTTTTCCTCCATGAATCTGTCCAAACCCCTTTTAAAGGCATCTAGGCCATTGGTGAAACTCTTGAAAAGGTATTTTTTCTGTATAAAAATTGGTGAGGTAATGCAACATTCTTACCAAAAAGCAATTTATCATTTAGTGAGGTCTTTTAAAGAATAGGAAAATGTCGCAGAGCAGACTGGCTTCGGGGCAGAAGTTCAGTGTCCAATTTATAGGAAGGGATTATTGAGCATATGCTGTTGTGTTAAGTCAACTATTACTAAAAATTGTTGATACTTTGCATATAGTAGATAGCAGTGTTGGCTGAAATAGTATTAAATGTTGACAGAATTCTAGGAAAAAGTAGCTTGGGCAGCCCAATCCTATTGGGTGCTTACAGCAGCAAATCTTCCAATCTTCTGCCATAAGTGTCGATGTGGTGCTGGGGGACTGCCAGCACCCCCTGAGACTCCTCGGATTTGCATCAGATAAATAGCTGGCGTAGGTCCAAGGAGACCCATTAGTGACCACGTAGTCTACAAGGTGGTAAGTAAAAATATTTTTACCTCTCCCGGGATGTCTGATCATATGCCCCACCAAAGGATGCAATGCGCACTCCATTGTCACCACTGCTTCACGTAAACTAGTGGGGGATAGGATTGAGGCATTACTGTTTTCAAGATGGAGTTCAGATGACATATGCTCAAGCTTTTGGAAATGGTCTGGGAATGCAATTCCCCCCCCCCTTTTTTTCTCCAAAACCTCCAGCCTAGAAATTACTTGCAAATTGGTATGCGAGTTATGGATGTTAATATGACATTAACAAAATTTGATGTCATATTGCAGGAACATCAAAATACTTTTTCTTTCTTAATGTAGGAGAATAATCAGGATAGGGCTATCAAGGAAAAGTAGGGAATTGACTTTACTATCACTGTATAAGATGTGGCTTGGTGGACTATTTGTAATAACTGTAGGTTTATGTATGACACACACTCTAGAGAAAACATTTATAAGATGCTTCATACATGGTATTATTCCACATGTAAACTTGCAAAGATGTTTCCAGTGCTACCAGTAGTATGCTGGAGAGGCCATATGGAAAGGAGGACGTTTGTCCACGTATGGTGGAAATGTACTGGAGAAATGTTTTGAATTGTATGAAATATATTTTGGGATATGAAATTCCTGCAAACTCAACAGTTGTTTTGCTGGAGAATGTACATGTGAACCAACAAAAGACGATGGTACCCTATATGTTGACAGCAGCTAGAGTTTTACTTGCAAAAAGTTGGAAAATGACAATTAATCATCCAGGCAAAACCTGCATGAGAAAACTAAATATTTATGCTTACAAAGTAAGTTACAGTATTACAAGCCTATTTGGGAAGGAAGATGAAAAACTAAATATTTATGCTTACAAAGTAAGTTACAGTATTACAAGCCTATTTGGGAAGGAAGATGAAAAACTGTAGACACTTTTCTTTAGAAGAAAAGCATTTCTTCAGTGGCTATTGGAACAGGGTAATACCCGGAGAGATTATTGTTCAGATTATGACCTTTAATATGATAGTCATTTTTTCTTTTATTTTGGATTTACTATGAAACTATTATATCCTTTTCTTTCTATGGTTGTATTTTTTTTTAAAAACATAGTTTTTGGTAATACAGTAGGGCCCCAGTATCCGTGGGGGATAGGTTCCTGGCCTCCCCACAGATACCGGGAACCCGCAGGTAGGGGAAACGCTTTCCCCCGCAGCCCCCCACGCCCATTACCTTATTTATGCTGGTATCGCTGAGCAAGCATGCCAAGCAAGCATGGGTCTTCTTTAAATTGCTATAAGCAGCAGTGTGCTGCTGCTTATAGCACAGCATCTGAATGCTTATAGCAAGCAGCCTCGGTGCTAGAGAGGCTCCGAATGTTAACAGGAACTTCGGCTCTGGGAGTTGAATGATTGGTGCACTGTCCTAAAGGATTTTAGCCACCATGTAGTCAGGAATGTCTGCACAACCCATATGGAAGATGAAAAGACTGGTGGACTAGTTTCTAAAGATCTCAAAACTGGAAAAGTAAGCTAAGAATTTTGAAATGTAAATAAGTATGCAGAAAATATAAAACAATATGTAAACACTGGCTACCAAGTCATGTAGAAAGGAAGAACATATGTCCTTTTGAGAGTCTTATTAATGCATGAATCACTGAGAATCAGCCTTCTGGCACTGAAGAACATATTCCATTTTTTTTCTCTGGTTCTAACATTAGCTATCTTAGAAACCATTTTATAATCCAAGGACGACTTACCAGAGATCTAAATGTTGGCTCTTGAATGTAATTGTGATATTCATTGTGTTGTATGGAAACCAAGCATAAAAAAATGTGTTGTCTGGAAACCAAGCATAAAGAGGGTTGAGGAGACTTGAGACTTTTCCAAGGCATCACTTATTTTAAGAATTGATGCAAGTGTTTGAGGTTTCATTCCCATGAAACGTGGTGATGTAGGAAGTGTCCCTTCAGTACTTTTCCATGTTCAGAATCAAGAATATTTATCAATACCATCAGGATTATTCTAGCTTCTTTTGGCAGTAGTCCAGCAGAACCAGGATAATGCAGCAGAAATAATAGAGAAGATCCATGATTCTAAAAAGCCCTGTTCTGACAAACCTGTTACTGTGGACACTGGTCATGATTACAGCATGAACAAGAGCATGTCAGCAAGCCACACTCACAGCCACCTCACTCCTGCACTCTCAGTAGAGAGTGTTGCACTTGGCTACAAGGAGCAGAGTGGCCTGGTGACCAAATGGCAAATGCTGTCTCTGGGAAGAGAATATTCTCACAAATTGGAGAGAGATAGATATTCTCACAAAATGGTTCCAGATTGTATGGTTATTCTTCCTCTGCAATAGTGTTCGCCTCTTCAGACAAACTCTTTCTACAAGAAGTGTGAGGCTGCTAGGGTGGGGTTACAAGGATGTCTCCAGCAGGGGTGGAACTTGTCAGCATGCTCTCATTCATGCTGTAGCTATTGCAGTCTTGTCTGACCAGGGGTAAATCATTAGATTAAGCTGGAGATGCATCCGTGATCAATATTTACGAAGATCAGTATACAATGCGCGCGCGTGCGCACACGCACACGCACACGCACACGCACACGCACACGCACACGCACACGCACACGCACACGCACACGCACACGCACACGCACACGCACACGCTACTCAGAAGTAAAGTCCCACTGTGTGCGCATGGGCTTGTAGCCTTATGGCCCAATCCTATTCCCCATTTGAGACAGCGGAAGGAGTATCTCGCTGTCGCAAAAGACCCAGTGATGGTGCACAGATGTATTTTTCCTTACCTCTCACAGGCCTCCTGATTTCCCCCCCCCCCCCGACCATAGCATGAGGTGAGTGTCTCCATGCTACAGCGTGGCGGGGGATAGAACTGAGCTCTCAGTCTGGTTAACAAAAATTACAGTTTTGCAGTGGAAACGTCCCTGATATAATAGATACATTTGCATTAAAGAATGTAGGGTGAATATATAATATAATGGGGGGGGAACGGGACAGTAGATCAGTGGTCAAGGAATACTGCTTTGTGTTAGTCTGGAGTTAAGTGGGTTAGCCTGAAGTGGAGAAAGAGCTCAACTGAGGTTTATCGTAATGGTCCCATCAAAGAGGATAAAAGAAATGCATAAAAGCATTACTATGATGTTTGTTTCAGTTGTAATGTCCCCATCTAAAAAACGAAGGCCCTGAAGAATTTTAACCTAACAACCCTTCTGAAGATTGCCTTAAGAGATAAATAGGCGACATGGTACAGTACTCCCCCCATATCCACTGGGGATATGTTCCAGGCCCCTCCGTGGATACTTAAAACCATGGATAGGAGCGAACACCCCCTCCATGGTTTCCTGAGGGCCCCCCGCCCTGCCTCTCTTGCGGGCAGGCGTGCGCGAGCCCCCAGCTCTTATTTTTCTTTCAGTAAGCTTTGTTTCTTCCTTAAAACAAACAGAGAAGCAGCCTCCATTGCAGACAAGTAGAACGAGACTAAGTCCTAGAGAGGCTGTGCAAGGTTTCTGTTAACCTTGCAGAACCACTCTAGGACCTAGTCTCATTCTACTTGCCTGCAATAAGCAGCCAGAGGCTGCTTCTCCTGTTTGTTTAAGGAAGAAACAAAGCTTACTGGGAAAAAAGTAAAAGCCTGGGGGGGGGTGTCCCCGTGATCCGTGGATAACTGAATCGTGGATAGCGAATCTGTGGATATGGGGGCCCACCTGTATCTAGGTACCTTCATCCAAAACAAAATCTTCACTGCTAAAGTTCTTTATAAAAAAACCTGAATAACAGCTGGAAACGGAAAGATACAACTGTGTTTTTTGTGGGTTTTTTGAGATTAGAAATAAATAATACATACTTTTAGGAGTGGGAGAGATTATAAGAAATGTGGTTTGTCATGCAGCCTTCTCATTATAATGTTCAAACAGACCTTTCCAGAGAATATATTTCAGCAAAACTAACAAATAATAGGCATGATACAGTGAGACCAAGGTTCAAATTAATTTCCTTTTATTATATAGTAAATAAGAATAGATAATCTTAGTGGATCCTTCTGACCTTAAAACCTATGAAAAATCCATTCATAAGCCTTATTTTTTTGAAGTGTCAACACTCTTCCTTCTGTTATAATTACAGAGGTGTCACTAATGTAAGGTTTTTTTCTCACATCATATTAAACAGTCACACTAACAGACTCCACACTTTCACTAAAAACTTCTTTGCATTCTCAATGTATGTAGAAAAATGTTCACACCAAATTCCTGTAGCTCACACTCTAATATAAACTGTTAACCCCAGCCTTGTTCTTTCAGCATGCGTTGTACTAACAATGTATCACAAGCTAATCTCCCAGTTATACATTAATTTTGTGTTGGAGAGCAATTTGAGAGTTCAGGGCTTTTGTTCTTCTATAAAAACCTTAAGTGAGTTTCTTTTAAAAATGTGGAATCTACAATTCATACTGGGGTAGTATGAAGATGAGATTAGTTTTAAAGTGCATTATGCAGGTGTACGGTGGTATTGTTGCTGGATATTCCATGGTTATTCTAGATAACCCCTGTTGCCAATATTAACAGCCAGATCCACCGCAGACTTCCGGTGACGGAACAAGCGTTCCATCGCTGGAAGCCATCGCAAATGTGCCGTAAGGCACGTGTGCGACGACTCTGGAGTAAGGGAGGCTGGTGCAAGGCCGGCTGCCCTCACTCCATTGCCAGGACGTCCATGCGGCGTGGAAACACTACGAACGTCCGCTTCCCTGAGTAGACCTCCAGGCCGCAGCAGTGTGGCCTGGAACAGGGATAGGATCCGACGGGAGGCCCTGGGCTGCCGGCTGGATCCTTATGGTGGATTTCGCTCCAAGTGATGTAGCCTGTCTGGAGCAAAAAAAAGGCTGAAATCGAGACATCCAGCTATTTCCACTGCTAAGGCCCTTTTAGAAGAGGATTTTAACATTCATAATATGTGGAAACAATGCTGGGTTGGAAACTGTCCCCCACAGTGTCGTAGTTTGCCCTGTATTTTGGAAAAAAAATGCCTGGATTTGACCAGCCCTGTGCAATATGGACAATTTTGAGTCTAATCCGCATTGGGCAAGGTAGATGTGCAGATGCTCTTTACAATTTTGGGCAAAAATACCATCACCGAACTGTGACTGTGGGGCTGAACAAACTATCCAACTCATAGTAGTGGAATGCCAAAACCGAGCCTATAATGGAGATTTTGCTGGTTTCCTGGATGTGACAACTGAATCCAAAAAAATTATATTTGTAATTTAAATATATGCTTGTAACTTCCTATCTATATTGAGTATTTTATATCATATATTAAGTTTTTATATTTTTTATTGGATGTGAATGTGCCATACAATAGATAAATCTAGAATTTTAACTTGACCAGTGGTAGTTTGATGTTCAACTGCTCCTGGTTCAGTGGCGCTGTATGCTGTGGACTGGCAGGAGGTAGGGTTGGGCTGCCAGGTAGGAACATGGCTACTTCTGCTTAGTGTTTCCATTACTGAGTTAAGCAGAATGAACTCTTTCTCCACAGTTTCTGTGTTAGTTAAAATTTGTACTTTAGGCATGCATGGAAAAGTGGATGCAGCCTCTGGCAACGCAGCTCTTCATAATCTCTGTTTAGAATAAGAATTTAAAAGTAAATGAAAGTAAATTCCCTATTTTCCCCAGACTCCTCCTAGAGGGCCTTTGTAATTCTTTCACTCTTCAGGAAAGCCCCTCCTCCTAGGGCACTAAGCAGGGCCAAACTTTGCAGCATCTTTTCCCAGTTGCAACATCTGTTCCCCAGACCTGCCCTGCCTAGTGGTGGAAAAGCAGGGTCCCATTGGAGCTCCCAAGGGGAACGTTTATTCAAGTAAAAATAACATGGTGGGGAAGGTGTGATTGGGATCATAACTGTGGTGAGAGCAGTACTAAAGCCCCTCCTGCCATGGTTTTTCCACATTTTGCCCAGCATTATTTATAAAATGTCCTCCTTGCCTTTGTGAGTTATCTCATGGAACAAGCAACCCACTAGGCCAGATTATACATTTAGCATAGTGTGTAGTTTAGTCAGTCTTGTCCTGCCTCAGTCTGTATTAAGTAAAAAGATTGATCGCTCCATCATAAATCTCTGTCATTTTATGAGTTACAGTGGATTTTAGAAATTTTGTTTGGAGCTGGAACCTGGCATTATAGGACTGCCTGCAAGCAAATTCTTCTGTTGTCCTTTGTTTTTTCAGTTCCGTTCAAATCATAAGAAGCATGAAGAAGAAGAAAAGCTAGCCCACCAATGCTTCTCTACAGATTCCCCTGTTCATAATGGCTCGTCCATATATGCAGTATATTTTACCTTTTTAAAACAGAGACCTCAATTAATGCAGTTTGCAAAAAGTTAATAAATGAGAACTAATTAGAGGAGGAGACTGTCTCGCCCTAGAAAGCTGCCAATGGAGTATTTAATCTAGGTAACTCATAAGTCTTTTTTCTTAATGTATTATGCTAGTTGGTGGCCATCTTCATCCTTCCATGTTTTCTTTTAAGAATGATATGGAGTGAATGAGAAGATTCACCCAATAGTTATTTAAATGCAAACTACAAATAGGATCAGCCAAGTAATGAAAAATGAACGTTACATTTAAAAGAAAAATCAAGAGTTTTCTATTTTAAAAACTGTAAATGTAACCATACTGTGGGAGGATGGGAAGACACATACAATGTTTTTGCACAAGACCTGTTTATTAGTCCCACTGTCTTGCGTACTTCTGAAGAACTGGTATGCCTTTGGTTTTGTAGCTGAAGACGAATGGATTGGTTTAGGACTCATAAAATGAAAACTTGTTTAATTGCTTGGAGACTTACTGTGCACTGATGCAAGGCAATCTCTCTCTGCAGAACTATTGCCTCTGGTGTAGTTTATCCCTGGTGGCCCTAAAACATGAAAACTTAGCCGAGGCTGAAACTTGGGTGTACTGCCAGTGAATGCCCATCAGTACTTGTGGCCAGTTGCCTAAATTCAGATTTTTTTTTAGAGAGAAAGGAAATATTTTGGAGCATAACTAGACTACTCATTCTGTGAGGATAGTTGCACATTTCACAACTATTTGCACAATTGTTGTGGCGTGTACACAAGTGGCACCCAAATACTTGCTTAGTATTTCTTGTTGCTAAAATAAACTGTGCCATTTTTCCATGTATTCTCTTTCCCATTGTCCCTTCAGTATAATCTTTGTCTCTTTATTGAGAATTCACAGCCCTGGTTTCCCATATTGTATAGCATAGTCTGCATATGTTTTGCCAGGACTTTTGTCATGGCGAAATCTACTTTCATGAGCAAATCACTGTTTTGCATCTAAGGAAATGCAAGATGTCTCCCTGGTGTTGCAAGTGTGTAATTGCTGTATGAATCATGGGTGCATTATTTATTTATTTATTTATTTTTTAAAAATTATATCCCGCCTTTTCCTATGCCGAAAGGCAAATGCCCAAGGCGGCTTTACGTGTCACTAGCACTTTGTGGGTATAGTACATGACATTGTATTGGAAAAGAATGCAACTCCCCCTTGCTCAAACATTTCACGCCATTTTGTGAAATTTGTAGAATGCTATTTCAGGGTCATGATCTTCCCTGCTTAAGGTTCCTAATGAGATCTTCATTCTAATGCAAGAAAGTGAGTTTGCATGCATGCTCTATCACAGTGATCTTCAACCTTGGGTTCGCAACCCCAAGGTCCCGAGGGCGACAATGTGTTTCCCCTTAAGGGGAGTGGAATTCGCAGCAACGTCAGGATGGCGGTGATAGCACTGCCGGGATCGCGCTGCTTGCTGCCTGGGGAAAAAAAGTGGATTTTTAGCCCTAAGGGGGTCTTGCCAGTCCTCCGGGGGGTTCAGGGAGCCTGCAGACCCCTCCACAGGCCTCCCTGTGCCTCAAAACAGCTCTGGATCATGATCATGACTCATTTCCGGTTTTGTTGTAGTTTAGATAATGAATGTGATGTGTAGCTGCTCTGCAGAATGTGACTGCAAAGTTTTTGTACCAGTTTTTTCTAACTTCTTTTTTGTCTTACGTTAGTGTTGTAGGCTGACAATGCTGTCCTATAATAGGACAAACAGTAGGAAACGGGAAATAAAATCAGATTTTGGTAGGAAATTACCAAACAGTAGGAAATAAAGGACAACAATATACTTGTCAAAACGGTAAGTGCTATTCAAGTGGCACTGATCAAATAAAACTTTTACTCCTTTATTAACTTCAGAGCCTTATCGATATGTTCACCATAGAATAGCATTTTTTCACATTTTAACATGTCCCTGTACTCTGCAATCTTTTGCACACTAGCATGAGAGTAAGGGCCCAGTCCTACCCAACTTTCCAGCGCTGATGCAGGCCTGCGGTAATGGAACAAATGCTCCCTTACCTTGAGGAGGCCTCCGTGACTGCCCCACTACCACCACAGGATGCAGCGCACACCCCATTGGCATGGCTGCATCAGCACTGGAGAGTTGGATAGGATTGGACCCTAAGTTCCACTGGACACTACAGAGGATTGGATTGGCCTACATAGTGTGTGTGTGTGTGTGTGTGTGTGTGTGTGTGTGCACGCACATGTGTGTGTGTGTGTGTGTGTGTGTGCACGCACACACAAAATTTGTACTTGTTTATTTGATACATATAAAAGTTTATTTTACAACATTTGTAAACAAGTAAATATAAAATTCACACTGTTGGAGAAAATAGCAGCAATTTTTGCCAGCTGCAGGTAGCTTCTGCAAATGAAGGAATGAGTTTGATGCAATAAGTTCATTTATAAGAGGTTATTTATTTTTATTATTTTTTATTTTTCACATTTTTATACCGCCCTTCCTCCAAGGAGCTCAGAGTGGTGTACATATTTCCTCCCCTCCTTTTTGTCCTCACAACAACCCGGTGAGGTAGGTGGGGCTGAGAGATAGTGACTGGCCCAAGGTCACCCAGGAAGCTTCGTGGCTGAGCGGGGATTTGAACCTGGATCTTCCAGGTCTAAGTCCGACTCCCAAGAGATGCTATACCCCTTTAGCCAATCACTTGTTGTTATTTGATGTCTTAACTGCTTTGGTTTCAAGTACAGTCTTACCTCCAATAGCACTTTGTGAAACCGACATCATTGAACAATTAGGCAGGCAACTGGTGGTGATTGGCTGAATGCTATCCAGAATGTACTGCACCTATTGGCTATAGTAACTGTCTATCACAGCCAAGCCAAATAGCACTGTAGTGTAGCAGTGCTAAAGGCTCCACAATCAAAGTATGTTTAGGACTGTAGCCTCATAGTTCAATCCTAGTCATGTTTACTTCTAGGGAAATCTGTTTGATTGCAGATTGAATGAGGTTGAGCCACATGAAAGGTCAGGATTTCAAGTACCCTAGGAAGATAATATGTTATCTATAAGAAGTTTTTTCAGATTGACATTTAATTCTAGATAATTTGAAAGGCTATGTAGGTGGCTTTCAGAGAGAACCCAGTTCCTTGGAATATTTTTGATTATTAGGTGGGCACATGATCAAATGTGGGCATGGCCTTTTGGTCTTCAGGTTAAAGTGGTGCTAATCTACTACTTACTCCCTCCCCGCATTGCCTGGAACCATGTTGGAACAAACATTGCTTGCCTGTCTCTCTCCCAATCTTCCCTGAAGTGCTTTGCTGAAGCGTTTGAAATGCGTATGAAATGCCAACCCCGGCAGGCAGGAACACTTGCTCTCTTTATACTAATACCCTAGCGGAATGGTGCCAAATCTGTCCCTGAATGCCAGGCGAATACATGCTGTGACTTTATGTTGGCGCACTTAGTAGCTCCACATGGAAAGGCACAGCTGGATACAAAAAGGGCTAGGCAAAGATGGGCTGCAAATAAGCAGGGCAAAGAGGGCCTCTGCAGCCCCACGCAGATCATATGGTGTATAGACCTGATTTACACCAATCAAAGGAGGCTTTTTCTGTGCATTATTGTATATTGTTTGGCTATACAGTGCATTGCATTAGACCAATTGCTTAAAGTAAGGAAACATTTGTCATATTAATGGTGCCATTTGGTTCATTTGATGCATCATTAGATTTCTTCATTTAGAGTAACTGGTGTTTTTTTTTTCCTAAAAGAAATGTTGGCTTTTATGAAGGTTGTTAAACGGTCAAGTTCTGCTCATCCTTGATTTCTCCCACTTAAAAGAGTTATAAGACAAGTAGTAAGAGTGACACTTCAAAGTTTTTTTCTTGGTTTTTCATGAAAATTTGCTTGCAACGATAAAGTTTAAACTTGTATGGTTGGAGAAGTTTTTTTCCTTAAACTTATAATTTTTGTTTTATTTTTAATATATCATTGTTTGTAAACCTTGAGGGAAAGAAATGCAACTCGTCTATAGCATTAAATCTGAGAAATAATTACACTTGGCAGTTTTTGTTTGCAGCAATGCACGAAATGCTGAAGGCTTTTGTACAGTTCAAAGAGCACATTCCACAGATCTAGCAGTTGTCAGTTGCCTGAAGGGATAATTTGAATTCTGAAGAAAAAAAATGCAATGGATAATGGTGAATACCTTCACCATTTGGCTCCTTGCGCTTCTTTTTCTAAATATTCATTCACCGATTGGAAGCGTTATTTAAATGACAAAGGAATATACATTATTGACCAAGTCTCGAGTCAAGTCCCAAGTCTCTGGGTCTAAGTCTCAAGTCTTTGCCCCCAAATCCCGAATCTTTGGTTCCGAGTCCCTATCTATTTAATGGGGAAAGTGGGTTTAAACCTGAATATAATTGAACTTGTCATAAAAGACTCCCAAGTCGCGACTCGTCTTTCGAGTTTTTTACAATCTCTCTCTCTCTCTCTCACTCACACACACACACACACACACACACACACACACACACACACACACACACACACACACACACACACACACACACACACACACACACACAGAGAGGTGGCTCACAAGGTTAGCTGACCATCCCATGCTGGCTCAGCAGCTTCAGTATCGCTCGGGAGGGAGGAGGGGGGGGAAAGGAAAGTGGGTTGTGGGGTGTTACTGATCCTGGGTGCTGGCTGGCAATGTTGTCCTCTGATGGCAGTTGGAAAGATCCACAGTAGCAAGGCAGGGGAACAGGTGAAAAAGGAAGGACATAAGGCTCTAAAGCCAAGGGTTTTTATAGGTTATTGCCCCGTAGAATCCTATGAGATTCTAGGTGGGATTGACAGCGCAATCCTATCCAATTTACACCAGTGGTGTAACTCAGCGGTGTAGCGAGAACGGGAGGCCCCGGAAGGGAAAGGTGATTGAAATCCCCGTTGAATCCCTCTTTGGAGAGGATTTGAATCCCCTTTCCGTTCTGGGTCCTCCCATTCTTGCTGCACTGCTGGATACACCGGTGGTGTAAGTTGGATAGGATTGTGCTGTCACTCAGTCAGGGGATTCTCTATTGCTAGTTGAGGACCCTTGCTGGGTTCTGCCTTTGTTTCCTCCCCCAGTTGAGGATGCTATGGCTAGTTGGAGGTCTATTGGCTTGTTCCTAGATCGAGCTTATTCATGTGGTAGGTGAGAACTGTTGGAAGTGGGAAAACTTTCCTTAGCTGAGCATATGCTGGCTCAGCAACTTCAGCATCACCCCATTTTATAAAAGTAGTTTTTTCCCCAAACTCAAGAGTCCAGGGAGGTGGATCTGGTCACAGGACACCAAATATGCTGTTCCAGCAGGATTTGGAGCTGGAAAGCTTGATCTGAATTTTGGAGGCATGAAAAACTGTTTCCTATTTTGCCAATTACTTTTCTGCCTTTGCTGCATTTTTTTTTTGAACTAGAAGTTTGTAATGTTTGGCAGATAAAGTAACATGGTTCCAGGAAATCAGGCTTCATTGAAAGCAAACTACTTTTGATAGAGAAATATAAGCCTCTGTGTTACAAACTCATTTAGCCTGTTAAAATCAGTTAAATTAAAAAATGTGAACTAAATCCATGTTTAATCCAGAGCCTATAACCTGCTCCCAAGGGGTCCTGTGCAGGGTTTTACAGTAAATTTATTTGACTTCAGTGGTCTCTGAAGTGTGAGTTGTGGGAACTTAGCCAGTGATGACGAAAGGAAAGAAAGGTTGGGCCTTCTGTTGTACGAACAGAACAACATGTATAACACAAGCACTGGGTTCTAACATGTTTCACAGTTTAAATGCAGAGGACAATAAGATTATTTGGGACTAGGAAGAGCTACACTTTCGTGAACGGAAGTGTGCTCCATGAGCGCAAGCTCCTTCTCTTGTTGGGGGGGGACATGTGCATTATTGGGGGTAACATGCGCTCATGGAATCTGCTCATATGCACAGAAGCAGTACCCTAGATTATGAGCTTGCTCTGTGCCAGTTTTTTCTTTTGCTACAAAAATATTGTTTGTTTCTATACCATTTTCCAGCAACAAAAACTTCACAAGCAGTTTACATAGCAAAAGAAATAAAAAGATGGTTTCCTCTTGCAGAGAGGAAATGCTCACCTCTGCTAAATTAAAAAAAAAAGGTTGGTTTATGGAATTATTAGCAGAAAGTTGAATACTCTGAGTTTGTGGTGTTTGTATGCCATTCTTTAGACTGGAGACAGGCACAACATAAAAAGAGGACTGTCAGTATGTTCTTCAGCCACACTGCAATCCTGCCTTTGTGGCAACTGCTTCCTCCTTCTACCCAGTACTGCAGTCTCTGCTTGTCTGTGACTAAGGAAAACTGAGAAATTGTCCATGCTCAGACACCCAGTTGCAGGGCACGTTAACTTTCTCTAGGCAGAGGTGGTGGTAGCAAGCAAGGAGAGGCAAGAAGGATGGGCTGGCATGCTCATCTAAAAGTTGTGAAAGAGCTATTCACATGCTGTCAAACCTCTTTAGGAAGCTTTAAGTCATTAGACACCCCGTTTCACTGCATGTCATTAGATTAGCTATGAATTGGCCCCTTCCAGCCAATTTCCAGTGGGATTTTAATGAAGAACAATATTCTGTTGTTAAGCCAGCCACCCTGATGATACATGGGGTTGCTAGGAGAAGCAGAATTCCTCACTCACATGGTTGAACTTTTATTTTATGATCCACCCAGAATGGCATCTGGGCCAGCAGGCTAATTTTGGATAGGTGTTATTAATTTTAATTTAGAATGTTGCCACTCACTATTCACCAAGACATTTCAAGAACAGCCATGCAGATCTTTAAGTCGATTTTAAAGTTCTTAGATTTACACTGTCGCCACACATTACATACTGCTTCTGTTCTAGTTGGAATGTACATAGGTTGAAACAACTGCCTCTTGATGGACTAGTGCTATCATGCCTGTGCAAAAGCACAACAATGGATGGACTGCATCTGTGAGAAAGCACCAGCGCAGCCATCCGTAACTCAGATGTCTGTAAATTGGAGAGCCAGTGTAGAACTAACCATGGTTTATGGCCATTGGCGTCGCTGGACACGCATCACCCCCTGCCCTGGGGTGGCTCTAGGGACCCCCCAAAAACACCCCCCAGAAACAGTCGCAGCGCGGACTTTGGCCGCGCCGCGGACTTGCCGGCTCCGTCGTCGACCTTCGCTGCTGCTCCGCCGGCGCTCCAGGGCCTTCTGAAGGCCCAATGGCTCAAAACGTGAAGTTCTACATTTTTCGTGCATGCGCAGTACATTTTCTGAGGGCAAACCCTCAGAGAAGTACTGCACATGCGTGAAAAACGTAAAATTTCACGTTTTGAGCCATTGGGCCTTCAGAAGGCCCTGGAGCGCCGGCGGGGCCTCCAGAGGGTGACGCGTGTCACCCCTTTGCGCGCGCATGACGCGCGTCACCCCTGGCGGTCCGCCCCCCCCGCCACGCTCCAGCGACGTCCGTGTTTATGGCGCAATTCTCACTGACTTTGGAGCGGCAGAGCACACACTCTGCTGCTCCAAAGCGTTGCAAACATGCCGTAAAGCACATTTGCAATGACCTGGGAGTAAGGGCTGGTGGCGCCACCTGGGAGGTGGCGGGGATATTAGCGGCACACTTGCCAATATCCTATGCCCGTTCCCAGCCCGGGTCGGCCTTACTCCACCTCCCTGAATGTACATCAGGTCTGGAACTGGCATACATCTGAGGAGGCCCATAGGCCTCCGGCTGGCTTACACCTGGGGAAGGGGACGCTTCCGAGGTGTTCACGGGCTGCCCCCGGGGCAGCCTGGGATGGCCATAGGATACAGTCGCCGGCCCTTTAGACAGGCAAGGTATAGTTAGGCAGGATTGCATTATTAGTATAGTTTTGAAAAGGCTTGCTTTAATAGTTATGAAGCTAGCTGTGAAGATAGGCAATCAAGATTTATTCTTTCAGGGCAGTGTATAACCATGTCAATGGAGAAGGTGCCTTTATCCTGTGGGGTACAATCTTGGTTTGATTATGTTTGCAGGGTCTGGACTATTTAAGTTTGGATGGAAAGTATGTAAAAGAATATGTACTTCTAAGTTCAGTGTAACTTGGCTCAAAGAATATCCGATGTTCCAAATCCATATGCAGAGTCTGCCTTTGGGTGTAGGATATTCCAGGTGATTGTGTACTAGTTATCTCCTTTCTGGGAAGATAAGGAGGACCTTTTTTTTTTTCTTCATCTGTGCTGTTCAGTTGGGTTTTCCCTAACTTCTGGAGCCGTACTTCTTAGATACATCCCATATATTTCTGGAGTGGCATGGAAGAACTTAGAGGATGGTCAGCTGTGAGTTCTGTTCTTGAGTTTTCTCCTGTGCCACTCCAACCAAACCGCTGAGAACAAATAAATACAAGTAGTCCTCACTTAAAGTTGTTTCGTTACAAGTCCTTTCATTTTAAGTTGTTGAGAAAAAAAAAATGATTCCCAGCCGGGGCCACTGTCTGTGTGGAGTTTGAATGTTCTCTGCATGTCTGTGTGGGTTTTTTCTGGGCCAGAAAGCTCAGATTTATTTCAGTGTTGTTGTTAGAAGTGTTTTGGGCAGAGGCGGATCTAGGGCAGAGCCAGCGGAGCACCCACTCCGGGCGCCATCGCCCGAGGAGACTCGAGTCCGACCGGCCCCAGAGAGCCGGCTGGGGACGTCTTCCCTGGCCGGCTGCCCGGGGCCTTCTGGAAGGCCCGCGCGCGAGAACAGTATTTATACCATTCTTTTTGTGCATGCTCAGACTGTTACTGAGGGGAAAAGGCTGCCCTTTTTCCCTCAGTAATAGTCTGAGCATGCGCAAAAAGAATGGTATAAATACTGTTCTCGCGCGCGGGCCTTCCAGAAGGCCCCGGGCAGCCGGCCGGGGAAGACGTCCCCAGCCGGCTCTCCCGATTGAGGGAGGGGGTTGCCGCCTCCCGGAGCGCGACGCCTCCTCCTCCCGGAGCGCGCCTCCGCCTCCTCCCTCCGTTGCGCTGCTGCCTCCTCCCTCCCTCCGGAGCGGCAGAGCCGCGGCTATGTTTCCATAATAGGGGCGCCACCCCCTCGTTGCTCCGGGCGCCAACGGGGGTAGTGACGCCTCTGGTTTTGGGTCTTTATTTAGGTGATGTTTTTGGGATCAATTAGCCTACGGTAAAATTGTTTTCGTTATAAGTCGTTTCGCTTAAAGTTGCAATCTCCAAGAACCTATCGACAACTTCAGTGAGGAATTGCTGTACTGTTTGCAGATAAATATAGCAATAAATAAATCAGAATCCTGACTGAAGTTTTCTAGTACTGTAATGATCTGGGTAACTTGTGGAAGTGAGTGTTTTCCTTATATACTATTGTGGGTGGGTGTGTTTTGATATGACTGGTTGTGTGTGTGTTTAAGTTACCTTTTCAGTACTTTTTTTGGTGTTTCCTGCTTGGAAGCTGGGAGACTTCAAGAAAGAGAAGATATTTGCTTCCTATCCTGAGTTTGGAGCATATCTCTTATAATCTAGACAGAGGGTCACAAGAAAATTCACAAGTAAGGCTCCAGTTGTCCATTCTTGCCTCACTCTAATAGAAGTGTGAAATGAAGTATTCCTTACTTGATAAGGTTACATTTGTTTACTTATATACATGATTGATAAATGACAATTTAAAAGTTCTGTATTGTCTCCTTTTGCCAAATGTTTTAACACATTGAACCTGTATTAATCTATCAAGTACAGTAGAAATAGCGTAATTCGTGAATAGGAAAATTGATTCTGAGTGTTGCAATAGTACTGGCCAGGTCAAATCAGTGTGTGAGGAGGCCTTTTGTTGTGTGGATATTTCCTTTATTCAAACACTTCAGGTAAACTAGGCCAAATTTACCTCTTGCATAAGCTTCATTTGGTTTATTTACAGCCCAATCTTATTGGGATGCCCTGCTGGCAGAACGAGTGTTCTGCAAGTGCTGACTGCCTTACAGCAGTTGTAAAGAGTGTTCCGGCGGTGTGCGGAGGCGTGTGCTGCCAGAGCACCAGCAGGAAGGCCAGACCCTTCCAGTACGCATTGGAGGCGCGCTTTGGACCCACTGACAGAGTTATGGCAGTGGGGAGGATGGGATGAAGTGGGGAGAGGGCAAAATGGGGAGGTGATGGGGCGGGGTGGGTGGAGTGGGGAGGCAACGGGGTGGGGGATGGACAAATCCGGTCTGGAAAGGGGATGAGTTTGGTGGCAGTGGGGGCTGCCAAATCTTAACCCCTTTTCTGGACCTGATCCTGCAGCACAGGTCCGAGTAGACCCCCCACAACATGGAGGTTTACTACAAATGTTCCCTTAACAAGAGGAGATCTCTGCAACTACCCCCCCCCCCTTGCAGGATGCAGCGGTAGCCATTTTGGCGCCGCTACATCAGTGGGGGGGAGGAGAATAGGACTGGACCTTTAATTTCTTTTGGTACAATTTACATTCACATCCACAGGTTGGGCTGCTGAAGGAGGTTCCACTTGGGTATTTGTGGATGGAGTCCTCCTGAGGCAGAATACCTGCAAAAAGAATTCTGTGAAGACTGAACGAAAAATCTTGCCATACAGGAATACCCTGCACTTTAGTCTGGTTACGGACCAGATGAAAGTAAAAAATACAGTACATAAATGTCAAAGCATAGCCTTATTTAGCTTGCAAATTTATTTTGGTCTCAAGGAAGTTCTTTTATTGCACGATTTCCCCCCAGCACTCAATATACTCCTGCTGGGAAAGAGGGCAGCAAAAGGCAGCAATAGCTGGCAAGCCAGAAATGTTTCTAAGTTGCTAAAAGAGGCCAAAGTGAAGGATAATTAGACTGTTGCCCATGAACTTCCTTCTTCACGGGGGCTGTGCAACCCAGAACACTGCCCACTGTTGCCAGGCTGGGTCAGCTGCTGCTGTAGACAGCTTAAACGGAGGGAGGGATGGGTGAGCTGGAGCCCTCACCTGCATCCAGCCTGGAGCTTCTTCCAGGCTAGCTGAGAGCCTTGCTCTTCCCAGCACTTCCTTTTCTGCGCTAAGCACTCTGCCTTGATGGATGTTTGCATGTTCGCCTGAGTCAGCTCAGGCGTAAGGCTGTTCGACGCGAAGCTGGGGCACAGGGAATGCCGGGTCGTGCAGCTATGGCAGATGCTGGCAAGAGACTGCCTTCCTGGATGAAAGAGGAAAGCACATGGGCGGAATTTGAAACGTGGCTATAATTGGAAACAGTTGATAGAGCAAAGCAACGAAAGTCAGGGTATTTCTGTACATGATGTGAGGGACAAGAAGTTGTTTGTGCATAGTGCTCCCTTTCTGTTCCAAGTGCCCCTTCACCATGATGCCCATTGCCAAAGTTCCCCTTTGAGAGACCACAGAGGTATAGTAGCACCATGCTACACATCAGATCTGAACAGTAGCTTCCTTGGCAAAGGCTTTAATACTGGAATTGGTGTGCTGTGATTGGCTTCCAAAAGTAGTCTGTATCCTATGCTCTATTGTAGGAAAGTGGGCGGGGCAGGAGGTGGGAGGACATGCAATTTTCTGCTGTTTTTCCCTTCCCCCATTATGGGGGTAATCCTACCTACTCCAGCTCTATTGTTGACCGTGTTTTTCTGGCGTTGGGGGCATGTCTGTCTGAAGGGGTTTAGGATATAGTTACATTGACTCCTCCTCATCTCTCCCACATCCTGCCCTAATCTCCTCCCTGTTTTGGCCGCTCTGCCAGTGGAGTTGTGTTGGCACCCTAGTGATGTCCAAGCTATACTGGTGTGGCATTTTTCCGATGTTGTGCAGGTGGAAATACATTGGTGTATCTTGAGAATAGGATTGGCTCTTTAAATTTTCAATGTAGTTTCTGCTGGCTTGAAATTTTATTTTTTCAACTACCTCAAAAGTACATAATAAATGGTGAGACATGATTAAATGACAAATAGCATCCCGTTGAGCTCATCAGTGCCTTTGATAGTCTTTTCAGTGATTTCTCTTGTTGCTGTGTGTGCATGTGGAGTGTCTTTTGTTTTGCTCTTATTGTCACTGTAGTGCTTGTGCAGACTGTGATGCAAATAAAAACATTTACAAACACTTGTGGTTTTGAAGAATTAAAAATCAGCTTTAAATACCAAGTTGACACATATTGCAGAAATCCCCTGCCAAAAACATACTATCACATTATTCTTCAGATGTCTTAAAAGGCCGACTTCTGTCATTATGTCTGCAAGACATATTAACAGACCAGTAAAGGATACCTGGGGTTATTTGATATCTATTTTTGAAGTACATGACTTATCTTTGCTCTTCTTGATTTGCCTGCTATTTATCTCTCACTTTTCTATTTTGGTTCTTTGACTAAAGTTCTAGAAGAGTAATTGGAAGTGTTTCTATAAATACTTGGACAAAAACAAATGTGTTTCAAATCCAAAAGTCAATGCAGCTGGAGTGATAGAAAAAAATGTTTTTGCCCATCAGTTGAAATACCTTGTTGGAATTATGTGAGACAAGCAATTTAATTATAATGCCAGGTCTGTGCCATATCATTATAATGATATCTGTTTTTATGCAACTAAATATCGCTGTGCCCAAACAAGTTTGCATTGTTCCACCTTTAAAAGTCTGAACAAATGGTCACTCCAAAAAAGAAATTCATGCTAGTTTTGTTCTTAATTTGGGTTTTTTTCATGGACAAACATTTGTTTTCTCAAAAGCTATGTGTTTTGATGCACTGGTTATTTTTAAACAAACACACAACAAAAGAAGTTCACAGCATAAGAGCACTTACTGGGGCTTTGGGAGCGGTGTGTGGGGAGGCCTGCGCGACCCTCTGCAGGCCTCCCCGATCTTTGGATCGCCAAAAAATGGCAATTTTAAACCACTTCCGGTTTTTGGCAGGGGCAGCAGTGATCCTCGGGATTGCCACCGCTGCCGCTATGCTGTCCCCGCCCCTTAACGGGGCAGGGGACAGTTTTTGTTCTCAATGCTGGGTCGCAACCCACTACTTTGAGAACCACTGCACTAATGCACCTTTTTGTTAACTTATTTTTACAGACTGAGATGTAAAAGATGACTGTTAAGAACATAAGAACATAAGAAGAGCCCTGCTGGATCAGGCCAAAAGCCCATCTAGTCCAGCTTCCTGTGTCACACAGTGGCCCCACCAGATGCCTCAGGGAGCACACGAGACAACAAGATACCTGTGTCCAGTCGCCACTCCCTTGCACCTGGCACAGAGAAAACCCACTTCTAAAAACCAGGAGGTTGCTTATGGCTTGTAACCTGTGATGGTCTTTTCGTCCATGAATTTGTCCAAACCCCTTTTAAAGGCATCTAGGCCAGGTGCCATCACCACATCCTGTGGCAAGGAGTTCCACAGATGAATCACACGCTGGGTAAAGAAATATTTTCTTTTGTCTGTTCTAACTCTCCCTCCACTCAATTTTAGTGTGTGTCCCCTGGTTCTGGTGTTGTGCGAGAGGGAGAAGAATTTCCCTCTATCCACTCTCTCCATCCCATGCATAATTTTATAAGTCTCAATCATGTCCCCCCTCAGGCGCCTTTTTTCTAGGCTGAAAAGCCCCAGACGCTGTAGCCTTTCCTCGTAAGGGAGGTGCTCCAGCCCACGAATCATTCTGGTCGCTTTTTTCTGCACCTTTTCCAATTCGATTATATCCTTTTTGAGGTATGGTGACCAGAACTGGACACAATACTCCAGATGTGGCCTTACCATCGATTTGTACAAAGGCATAATGATATTGGCCGTTTTATTCTCAATCCCCTTTTTAATGATCCCGAGCATGGAATTGGCCTTCTTCACAGCCGCCGCACACTGGGTCGACACTTTCATCGACCTGTCCACCAGGACCCCAAGATCTCTCTCTTGATCCGTCACAGACAACTCAGAACCCATCAGCGTATATGTGAAATTTTGGTTTCTTGCCCCAATGTGCATCACTTTGCACTTACTTACATTGAAGCGCATCTGCCATTTTGCTGCCCATTCTCCCAGTTTGGAGAGATCCTTCTGGAGCTCTTCACAATCCCTGCTGGTCTTTACCACCCGGAAAAGTTTAGTGTCATCCGCAAACTTGGCCACCTCACTGCCTATCCCCGACTCCAGGTCATTTATGAATAAGTTGAAAAGCACCGGTCCCAAGACCGATCCTTGGGGCACACCGCTTTTCACCTCTCGCCATTGTGAAAATTGCCCATTGACTCCCACTCGCTGTTTCCTGGTCTTCAACCAGTTCCTAATCCACAAGAGGACCTGCCCTCTTATTCCCTGACTGTGGAGTTTTCGCAGGAGCCTTTCATGAGGGACTGTTCTACAATTAACGCTCATGACTTGATACTGTTGTATTTTTGTCCAGCCTTTTCCTTTAACATCAGATTTAGCAACAACCCTTAAAGTGTGCTTTCTATATTCTTCTGTTCAGTGACTCATCATGTGTGATCACTACTTGTTCTTCCAGCTAAGCTTTTATTCTTACAACTATATGTACCGCTTTGTTCCTGCTTTATTAGCCGTGCCTGCACCTTCTGTTATGGTCATCAAGAAACAACCAGCACCCACGTGCTTCTTGTTCTACATATATCTAAAAACCCTCTTATGGAACTGTGACACCCTGATCAGTGAATTACTGTATAGTATATTGGTTTGTGCCAGTTTATAATTTACCTACAACTGTTTCAGTATTTCTTCTCTAACCTCTGCCCATGAGATTGCAAGTTTCTTGGAGCAGGCCTTTATCCAGGCATTTGCTGCCATAAATAATAAATACGTTTTACATAGCATGCTTTTAACCTACCGTGAGCAGCTTGTTGCAAGGAAGAAAACAGTCATTTTGTCTGAAAATTATTTTTTTTCTTCCTCTTTGTCCGTTCTGAAGTCTCATTCCACCAATCTGGTTTCCATTAATGCATGGTTGTTCACACTGAAAGGCAAAATGTACTGCATCCCTATGAGGCCACTATTAATTCCACACTATCTCTCTCTCCGAGTAGTGCAGCTGGCACCCTACCCCCAGGAGAACAAGCTCATCGCTTCTCCCACATGCTTGTTCTCTACCAGCTCAGGCAGCAGGAGTCCTAAGTTAGCTCTCAAATATTGGTCTAGCTCATGGCAGCACAGAGTGTGCTACAATGCCTTTGGGCTATCTGAAAATTATATTTCTAGCACAGTAGGAGTGAAACTACAGAGCTGCAGTGGCATTCAAAGATAGGAAATTCATAAAGAAGGCCAGATTCCCTCTTCTCCTCTGTAACAAGCAACATACTTTTATTTACTTAGTCTTTTAAAATAAAACATAAATGTTCTTGAAGGGGGAAAGCCTGAATAACAGAATAAACTGTTTTCATCAAATTGCATTTATGCCTTCAGTTTTGAATGAAGGTGCGTTTTCCATAATTGGTATATGAACGTACATATTCAAACTCTTTCTCATTTTGCTAGACCTTCCTTACACATAACAGTATGCATTATTGTTTCCTTGCTTTCAACACTACAACTAATTTCTTCATTGTGGTCTCATAATGTGTAGTCCAAGTAAGTAACTTTCCAAAGTTATTATATGTTTCCTCACAGATAGTTGACTATTTTTTAGTTTGCTCTTTTTGCACAGAGACACAGAGACACAGACACACCGGCCAACGTACCACCGGTGGTACGCATACCACAGGTTGGGAACCTCTGAGCTAGAGTATTCTTATCTGTGCCAGGTGAAAGGGCAACCTTTCTACCTGCCTTTGAGCATGCTTGTGTCCACCATTGGCCACACTTGTTTCATACACCTAATTGTCTAATCTCTCCATAGCCTCTTTCTGGTAGTATTGGATTGATTGGCTCATGATTGGCTGTTAGAATGCCTAAGAACAAGGTATTATGGTAGAGGTGATTACAAAATGTACACTGTATAGAACTTTAAAGTACGGTAATGATTGTTTCTGAAGGGTTTTTTTTTTTGTGTGTGCTCTACTATTCCATACTATCTATGTTATTTTTATCCCATGAATAAAATAACAATTAATACTTCCTTTTATGTAAATTACTTTAATGACAAATATTGATTGATTGCCTTGTTCTGCTGTCCCCAAAACCCAGGGAGGAGTATTCGGTTCCTCAGTGGAATGGATTATCTTGAAACAATCCAGCCTGGCTTGCGTCCCAGTGTTGGGACTGAACCTGCCTTGGTTGCTCTGATGAAATGAACGGTGTTGGGAGCTGAACAGTGGGATTGCATCCCTGTTAGTTTTGCTGGACCTCTCCAACATATTTTTATATCATTGATTGTGGTATTTACTGGGTTAGGGCTTAGGGACACTGCTGTGATGGCTCTAGTCCTTCCTGGCAGGTAGATACCAGAAAATACTGCCAAAGGTCTTTGGTCTTTAGCCTGTGTTGTCCAGCAGGGTTCCATTTTGTCCCTTACACAATTTATCATCTATGTCAGGGATGACCAAACTGGCTCCTGAGCCACATGTGGCTCTTTGCTGTCTAATGTGCGACTCTCAGAAATACGTTGGCTGGGCTCCTTTTTGCATCACAATTAATATATAAAAGGTAAATAAGAAATTTTCAAGCTTTATAATTATTGACTAGGTATAAACTGAGAGCCCACTGGATTAAGACATATGTTTAATGTTCATGGTGAGTAAATATAGTTAAGAATTTAAATGTTTCTTAAATATTGTGGCTCTCAAACATCTGAAATTTATTGTATGTGGCTCTTACATTAGTCAAGTTTGGCCACCCCTGATCTATGTGAAACTGTGGAGAAAATCGTCTGGAGGTTCAGGTGACACATAGCTTGATAACAATCTATGAAGGATGTTCAGAAACTTCAGGTAGTTTCTCCTGCGAAAGTTTTCACAAGTGCTGAACTTGGAAGCATATTGTCTCAACCCTGTACACTGTATTAGTTACTGGCCTGTTTTGTGGCACTATTAAAGGGGCTGGCTCTTGTCTTTTAGAAATCTGTGCAACTTAGGACCACAATACTGAATAAATGACCTCGCCGGTTAAGAATTCATGTGCATAATTGAAGCCTTTGGCTCACAATCAAAATAAATTCATTGAACATATCTTCTTGCTTGTTCAGGTTTTCTTAGTAAAAATGTTAACCTGATGTTTAAAGTTCTCTTCTCTGTGCAAGTCCTATTTTCTATCTTAAAAGTGTATTTAGATACTTAGGGTCATTAAAGATACTTCCAATGCAGTTTTAAACAGATCTCCTTTAAACACATGTCCTGGAAATTAAATGCAATCTTCATACTGAATTTCTGAAAAAAATATTGGTATTCTGCTTTGTTTGTGGTGCAGACAATATGACCTCACTAATTGTTTAAGGGCGCAATCCAAACCTACTTAGGCCGCCTTTGTAACCAGCAGCCCAGCGAAAACAGGAGGCCCCAGAACAGAAAGGGGATTCAAATCCCCCCCAAAAGGGGAATTCAAAGGGGATTTGAATCTCCTTTCCGTTCTGGGGCCTCCCGTTTTCGCTGGGCCACTGGTTACAACAGCGGCCTAAGTAGGTTTGGATTGCGCCCTAAGTACTTTATTACAAAATGCTCAACATTTTAATATCTTACTGGTAGACAGATTTCTGGTCTCATTTCCTTCACTGTTTTCTTTAAAGAAAGCAAACTGCATGAAGGAAGTCTTGATTCTAGTAGTTCAGACCATCATATTTTTTTCCAGTTCCCTGGTGAATTTAAGAAATAGTAGAATTTAAGTGAATTTAAGAAATAGAATTTAAGAAATAGTCCATCTTGAATGTTGCAATACTCTGTGTTTGTAATACTCTGTTTGTATGTGAGTTTAACATTTCCACAAATCTTTTCAGTAATCAATCCTATCCTTCCCCCCCCCCCCGCCGATGCAGCGGTGCCAAAATGGTGACCGTTGCATCCTATGGTGTGGGGCCAGTTGCAGGAGTCTCAGAGTAAGGAAACAATCATTCCCTTACCCGGGGGTAAACGTTTGCGGCGTGGGGGGTCTACTTGGACCTGCACTAGCAGGTCTGTGTGGATCCACGCCAAGGAACTAGTTCTGGGAAGGGGGCTAGGATACGGTGTGGGTCAGCACCATCTATCCCACCCCCTTCTGAGACCCGATTCACCATCCCTGTTGCTCCCTTCCCCCACCCCATTCTGCCCTCCTGCCACCCCTCTCGTCTCCCCCACCTTCTTACCTGCTCCGGCAAGTGGGAGAGCCAATGACTACATGAGTGGGAACGCGCAGACCTTCCTGCTGGCGCTTCCGGTAGTGTGCTGTTTAGTGTGCTGTCAGAGTGCCTTTTATGCCTAGTGCTGACTGCTTTATGGCAGTCAGTGCTAGCGGAGGACCCTTCGTGACGTCAGACGGTAAGTATAGGATTGGGCTGTTACTCTATTATTCATGTTACTCTATTATTGAATCCTGCTCTTCCAAGAAGATGGAAACATTTCAGCCTCACAACCACTCTGAGGTAGATTAGAGTGAGAGACAAAGTTCCAAAGAACAAATTTAGCCATGACCAAGATTCTGGGGATTATGGAATTGTCTTTGTTTTTTCCTCTTTAAATAAGGCGCCACAGTGCCAGATAACAAATTGTTTTCTCTTCATGGTCTTCTGTTGGCCCATCATGAGCCTTGACCACCATGAAGCATGCTGCTTCTAAGATAATTCATATTGCTCTTTGTACCAACCTTCACTGGCTTCCTCCTGTCTACTCCTGGATCCACCACAACCTCCTTACCTTCAGAGGCCTCCATGGCTTTGCCCCTTCCTACCTCTCAGCTCTTATATTCCACTACACTGCTGCCTTTACTCTTCCAGCTTCACCACCCTCAAACATTCAAAGCTCTCCTGCTCCCTCAAATGACTCCATCCATTCTTCCTTGCTGCTCCTTATAATTGGAACTGCCAGAACATATATGAGATACTTTCTCACTCATTTCCTTAGAATCCCTTAATACCAACCTTTCCCATGAAGCCTTTGGTACCACTTCATAGTCCTTTTTCCCTACTGTAATTAAGCCAGGTACATGTAACGGAAACAACTGGATATGCTTCCCTTGTTTCTCTCTGCCTCCACTGCCTTCCCTCCTCTGATGTCTCCCGTGTGTCAATATCTTGATTGTAAGTCCCTCAGTGTAGAGACCTGTTGTTAAACTCTGTGTGAAGCATCGTGCACACTGATAGTGCTATATAAATAATAATTCTCCTAACCGACAATCATCTTAAAAGTAAACTCCAGTTTGGAAAGAGATGAAAATTTATAGCAGTTATATAAAAGGGGCACATTTCTTGTAGCTCTCTGAATACTTTTTTTGTTAAGTTGAATAGAACTGAAATTCTCCTATATTCTCCTACACAGACTTGCCAAGACTTGGAAGAATCGCAGTTCAGTTGATCATTGTCAGTTGGCTTTTTTGTGGTTGTTCCTGATACAGAAAATAAAAAAGTTCCTTTAACTTGAATCATGGACCCCCTAGCAGCATTCTGATTTGCCTCTCAGAGTCCCTAATGTATTTTCTTGAAGCTTTTTTCCTCTCTTCCTTTTTAAAAATAAACTCTTATAAAAATATATTGCTTGCAGTTGTAGTCCAAATGAATAGCCTCTGAGAAGCTACCTGCCTTCTGTGCCTGAGTTGCTTGCTTTCCCATACAATTTTTATGATCAAAGTTTTTCTGTAATCATGGTAAGAGAGAGAGAGAGAGAGAGAGAACTTTTTCTTCATACCTTTGAGGTGGTACCTGTTCCTGTGTTGACTTTTTCTCCTTAATATAAATCTAAAGGCACACATCTAGACCTTGCCCCTTCATTCATTTTTAGTGAGTTCTCTGATTGTATTGATGTAAAATAAGTTGAGAAGTATTGGAGTTAAGTATAGATTTTTCAGATTTCATTTTGTGCTATGTGAAAATTTGCCGATAGTGATACAAAAGCCTTTCCTTCACTTGAGTCTCTGTAATGTGTTTCTTTTCAGCAAATAATTGTGTGTTACAATTGATAGTTAGGATTTAATATAAAATCCCACGGGGGTGTGGATAGGACAATATCATATCGTTGCTTTCTTCTTGAAGAGGAGATCTCTGCTTTGGCCATGAGAACTTATAGCCCCAACTATGTTTTCGCTAGCCCCAATATTTGCCAATTGCTTTCTCTGGGAAACAGGTATTACAAAGGAATGCATCTTTTAGTCTTTTAGAATATGTTTAAAAGCCTTTAGAATTTAGGAATCGCATTTGTATGATTCCATCACTTTTTTTTTAAAAAAAGTTCATATTCTTCATTTCAACAAGCTAATGCCTTGAGTCGCTGACTCTTGTTTTTCTTTTTCTTTGGTAAAAGTAGAACCGTTTCAGTCCCTGTTACACCAGCCTCACATTTGCCAATGAATCTTTCCCACGACTTACCTCTGTGCTGAGAAAAACTAATTTTTGGGGGGAGCAGGCTGCTGTTAAAGGCAGAATTGCAGAGAAAACAAAAAGAGTTGGCAGACCTGCTGGCACCAGATCACTTAGCTTGTTTGGTATCACATAGGCCACTAAGTATAAAAGGTACATATATTTTCATCTGCAAAATATTGAAATAAAGAAAGATATGATGAAATTGTAATTGAGCAAATTCACTAGAACGGTTCAGGATGGGGTAATCTCAAATCACATTGTTTATATATTGGAAAGATCTATACATATGCAGGTTGAATTTGTTCTATAACTGCAGTTCTTCGCTTAAGCACCTTCTAATATTTTTTTCCGTCTAGTCTCCTTCTTTGATTTCATAAAGTGGTAAGAAGAAAGTAATGGAGCCGATCTTTCATGATGTGTACTTTGAGCAATCTCCCCGCCCCCAATTTAATGTGTGTTTCATTGGTATCAATGTTTGCCTTTCCTGGTGGCTAAACTGAGACTGTTTTTGAATATGACACCATGAGTAGGAAAACTCTGGTTGAGTAGCTAATGATTCATATCATTTCTGTTTCACTCACATACCTGCTTTACTCTGAAAAGCTCCTTCGAAATTTACTTGATGCATTCATACCAACATGTTTGAGAGGGACAAAATATACAAGACACTTTAATTGCAATAGGACTTAGAGAAAATAGCTAATGGCATTACGACCCAATGCTATCCATCCTTCCAGTACCGATGCAGCCCCAAGGTAAGGGAACAAGCATTCCTGTATTTTGAGGAGTCCTCTGTGACTCCCCCCCCCCGCAAGATGCAGTGCACACCCCGTTGGCATGGCTTTATCAGTGCTGGAAAGTTGGATAGGATTGGGCCCTTAGTCTCTCCTTTCCTGGTGGAAGTTGATCAGCATTAGCTGTATTTGGTGTAAACTCAAAAATGTGCCATCAGTAATTCTATACTACTTTTAATATTTGAGTACTTGAGATGTGTTTATACAGGTTCTAGATATTAGTCTTTATAGTTGTTTGTCTTTAAAATGCCAAAAGGCTCTTTGTTTTTTCTATAACACACTAACAGCGCAATCCTGCGCAGAAATAGGCCTGTGAAGCGCGTGATCTGCTGGTCTAAAGAGCCATAAAGCTCCTCATGTGTAATCGACGCCGGTGCGGAGGCTGGCACCGCTCACATCACCGCTGAACTGGACCTGCGCCAGCCAACCCAGTTGAGTGGTGCGCAGGTCGATGCGGGGGCGGACAGAGGGCAGGTAGGGGTAACAAGGGGGGCCATTGGCTGGCCCAGCCTGGGAGGGGGCGGGGTTATCGGCGCTGGGTTGTGTCAATATCCAATGTCCCTTCCCAGGCCAGGTCGGCCTTACATGGCCTCCCCAGACGCACATCAGCTAAAGAGCTGACACACATCTGAGAAGGGCCCATTGGGGTTTCTGGTATTTACACCGGGGCATGAGGATGAACGTCCCCTTCCCCCAAGGTGAGCCCGGGCCATGCTGGAGCGGCCCGCATTCTGACTAGGATGCAGCGGGCCATCCCTTTAGGCTGGCCACCGCATCTTAGGATTGGGCTGTGCCTTGGCTATACGTGTCACTTTATTTGCTTTCCAGCTGAAAGAGACAATTGGTGATGAATTTGCCTTCAATAGAATGTAAATGTTTAAATTCAGTTCAGTTGACAAGATAACTTGCAAAATCCTACTATTACTTTTTACACAACCCAAATAAAAATCTGGATTGTACTACAGAATATTGTCCTTACAATATACATAGCATTAACAGGAGTATGAGGTCATACTATTATTTTAAGGAAATCTAATTAACACCATTTGAGAACTTACTACAATGAAGAAAACTATGCAAGGAAAAAGCAGTTTAAAAATTGTATCTCTACATATGAAAAAATTATTTGTTAGAACTTCTCTGCTTTCTTTCTAGCCCTCTTAACTATTGTAAATACTGTATCTTTTCCCCTATTATTCCTAGTATCGTCTTTTCGTAAATTATTTCTAAATACTGCTTTCCTCGGTGATGGTTCTATTGTTTTTATATTACATAAAAAGCTTAATACAGTTAATAGGAAAAAAAAATTCAAGGTAACGTTGGGTCTCCAAAAGCTTGAGTTAAAATGATAAAATAACTACCAAATTAACTGGTCTAACATATATTTACAACCCAATCCTATTGGGGCTGTATGCTGGCAGAATGTGTTTTCTGCCAGTGTAGATTGCCTTACAGCAGTCATAAAAAAATGTTCTGTCAGTACATGAAGTCGCGAGCTGCAGTAGCACTGGCGGAGAGGGCGGAGCTGCCTCTTGCACGCTGGTGGGTCGTTGTAGTCCCGCCGACTAGGGCAGACGGGTGTGGGAGGACAGAACAGGGGCAGAGGGGTGAAACAAGACGGTAGGGAAGGGCAGATCGAGTCTAGGAAGGAATTGGGTTCAGTGGCAGTGGAAACCACCAAATCCTAGCCCCCTTCTTGGACCCAATTCCGCAATATGTGTTCACGCAGATCTGTGCCAGCGGTTTCACTAATGCAGGTCCGAGTAGACCTCTCTGCACTGTGTTCCCTTACCCAGAAAAGACCTCTGTGACTGCCTCCCCCTGCAGGATGCAGCAGTAGCCATTTTGGCATCACTGCAGATGGGAAATGATAGGATTGGGCTGTTATGGTCTCTGAGCTGTTTGATAGCAAGTTCCACCCAGTGAGCATTGGGATATATCACTTGTGAGATTTCATTGATGGTTTGTATTAAAATGTAGAACAGGGACTGAGCTTGAAGGTATCATTTCTAGTCAAAGATCAGAAATGATGGATTATTTTCCAAAGACAATATTTTTAGAAGATCATTTAATAAATAAATACAACCATTTTAGAATATTATGAAGTCTCATTTTGTCAGATGTTTTGCCCCAGGAGCCAGCAACATCTAGAAAAAAATGTCACAGTGGTACGCATTAAGTAATCAAGATGCAGCATTCTTGAGTAGACAGTCCTAAAGATATATAGTAAGCTTCACCATCTGTTTATTTAGCAGAAACATGAATGTACATCTGTTTTCTTTGCTGATGAAAAGGTAAAATAATAAATCTAAGTAAATCACCCAGTAAAGTGTTGGGTATTAGAAAGCATTAATTCTGCGTTTCTCGAAAGTGATATCTACTAAACTGAGCAATGTTTTCAAGAAAAATGGTTAAGGCCTTTAAGATGCTTAAATCAAGTAATAACCAGCTTCTATGAAATCTAAGGAGGGAATACAGCATCAGTGATAACAGGCATTCCTGCCCCAGTTTTGCACTTTTAGTTTTTGCAGTTAAAAATGCTCTCCCTGAGAGAGATGCCTCTTAACTAATATTGTATAAGAATGATGTAACTACTAGTAAATCTAGGGCGGTTTATTTATTTATTTATTTATTGCTGTTGACTTATTTGTTTTTAATGGTTCTTTCCTATTCTACATTTTTTTAAAGAGTTAGGATAACATTTTATTTTCTTATCTGTAAGATTATAGAATATTTGAAGTACTTAAGGAGACCTATCAATGTTTTGTTAAATTACTGTATTGATACACACTTTTAAAATCAAAGTTAGTAACAGAGTTATAAAAAACGAGAGCACCCTTTAAATTAATCATAGTAAACATTGATAAATAAAACCAATTACAGGAATAATTATGATGTATTAATATTCTTTTTGCAAACTGAAAGCCACATGCAGTCAAGTGAGATCACTTTAAGGAGGAGGGGAAAGTAGTAATATCTTATTACAGGGAAAACATCTGCACAATAAAAAGATACAGGATGGAAGAATACAGGAGTAATTGCAAAACATCCATAATTAACAGTTCAGTACTCTTAACTGCTCAACAGGAGGCTGATCAGCTAGTCCGTTTTATGAAGGCATGGAGCTCAGTCCTAAACGTGATTACCCAATAGTAAGTTCCATGGAGTTCAATAGGCCTTACTTCATGATGGGCATAATTAGGATTACAGCTTTAATTATGAGATTGTACATTTATGTGTAGCTGTTCATAGCACTGTAAATATTGACTGTAGAAAGAGATGACTTCTCTGCTAAGTTGCTATTTTATGCGATTGTGATCTTTCAAAATTGCTGCAAACATTCAGCATTGAGCAGTCTCAAGGAGCAAGAGAACTGGTCCAGCAACAATACAAGTGACAGGGGTATAGTAGTGGTCACTATTGGAATATTATTTGCGCTTTCAGGCAATGGCTACCTTGTTTCAGAATAAATTTATTTTGTCTTTGATCCCTTCTGTTAGGAGACAGACACTTCCACTTATGGAATGGCTGCGTTGGATTTAATAGTTCAGTATTGCATGGGACTCATGATCCAGCTGAAGTTTTAGGTTTGCAGAAGTTCTGTTCAAGACATTTTTATGGTCTAATAGTTTTGGGGCCACGGTGGCTTAGTGGTTAAGATGCTGAACTGCAGACCAGAAGTTTGGTAGGACAGCAGTTCGAGGCCCGAGTGCCGCGTGACGGAGTGAGCTCCTGTCCCAGCTCCTGCCAACCTAGCAGTTCAAAAGCAAGAAATTGCAAGTAGATAAATAGGTACTGCTGCGGTGGGAAGGTAGCAGCGCTCTGTTAGTCATGCCGGCCACATGATCACGGAAGCGTCTTCAGACAACGCTGGTTCTACGGCCTTAGAAACAGAGACGAGCACTGCACCCTAGAGACGGATATGACTGGCTTTCACGCAGGGGATACCTTTACTACAGTTTCGTACTCCTCAGCCTTAATCACCATGTTTCTAGTACTGTAACACAACCCCGAATATATTGTGATGCTGTACTGCTAGAGGTCTTCCATTAGTGCTGGGCAAGAGTTCATGAAACAGCACTAATGCATTTTCTTCTGCTACTCACGACTGATTTTTCTTTGTCTCGTATCTGAAATAATAAACAAGTATGCAGATATACAGGTACATGCACCCAGATTCATTTACATTTGTGAGCGCAAACAAAGCAGAATTTAACTAGCAAATGCATGCACTGCATGCATAATTTGACCTTGTTAGAAAAATGTGCGTATGAGTGAAACCTTCTAATTTTATACAGAAAAATATGAGTATAGCATATTACTTTAAAAAAATATTCTTACTTACCCCATTTTCTTTGTGCATTTTACAAATAGGATGTGATGTTTTGAATATGCTTCAGGGTTCAGCAGTTAGTATAATGTTCTATTTTCTGCAGCAAAAGCATGTCAAGGTGATCTCAGTGGGTGGTTAATATTTTTTGGAGTTTTAGTCTTGAACCATGAAATTATGTAAAATTGGAGAGCTTGGTTCTGTGATGTCTGTAAAAGAGAAATTAGTGGGGAGGGGGGATCCCAACTGTGTAATACTTTTCATTGAGGAGTGTGAATGTGGTTGTGGTTTTGGTAAGGGGCATTATCTAATCATGCCTGTCTTGTACTTATGTTTATGTCTCAGCAAAGATGTTTATGTGATAGCTTTGTGTCTATTGGCACAATATAGTATATGAGCCATGGGAGAGCAACAGTAGACCAATACCTCTGTGTGTGTGTGTGTGTGTGTGTGAGAGAGAGAGAGAGAGAGAGAGAGAGAGAGAGAGAGAGAGTGAGAGTCAACTGGTCAGTTAATGACCACCTGTCTATTAATATTGATTAAATAAAAAAAATCTGGTAAACCCAGGTGGCTACATCAGTTTAAATCAGGGGTGGCCAAACTTTCAACATGAATGCTCCTAGCCCTTTAATGGTTGTATAGGTATGGGCATTTCAGCAGGTGCAGCTACTTTAGCAGCACCATCAGCACTTGCAGCTGCCAAGATTCTGTCTTCTACACAACGCTTAAGAATGCAGAGGCCGTAATGGTGGAAGGTTGGCCACCTCTGGTGTAAATGTTCTTTCTGTGAATTTTTTTTAATACGTCAGTCTTTTGTTTGTTATCTTTGTGTATTTTAAACAATTTTTACTCATTGTGGCTAATTTTAATATCTTTTTTAGCACAGTGAATTTTGGTGTTGTTTTTTAATGCAAGTTTTAGACTTTTTGATAAATACATGGCTTTTTTACCTATAAATCCTTTGTCCTGGAAAATTTCTTTTAATCTATTTTGTGGAGGACCACAGAAATACTGGCTTCTTTTGAACCACCTAAGCACTGTTCTTGCAGTCTTTGATAATGACTCTCTGACTATAGTAAGTACAGTACTATCTTATTTACTATCTTCCCATTGTAGATGAAGATGCCTACTACCTCATCACTGGCAGTTGCAGCTACTGTGTGAGAACAGGTTAGCAAGTGAGGCACTTGCAAGAGGAGATGATAAGCTATAAGACCTTATGGAATTTTGATCTTCCTGTATGTGAGAACGGGTATAAGAGTGAAATACAGATTAGAGATTACACTCTTCATTGTTTATCAGTACATTCGTTCTAAAGATTTTCACGTATCCATACTGTGCATATTAAGACCATCTCTCTTTATCCATACAAAGATTTTTGATATAAGGTCCAGGAATTGGGGGGGGGGGACACGACCTAGTGAAGGCAACGTTTACCTCCCATTTTACCCAACGGGTAGACCTTCCCTTGCTTTGAGCTCTGGTGACAGAGAAGGGGATGAATTTGCCTTGCATACCCAGGAAGGAGTTCCAGGAGGTTGGATTGAATTTTGGATTTCTCCCCCTAGTAGGACAGAGGTTCAGAAGGGCCCCCTTTCTTGGGTGTGCTTTTAGGGGAAGTGTTCTTCAGGACCTTTGGAGGACAGAGTGCAGCTTGGGAAGAGGCACCCTCCTTCATGTGGGACGCACTGCCTGATGGGTAGCATGTCCCCACACTTTCAAGGCACATGAATTACACACTCCCTTTTAGTGTATCTGTTTTTTGTGCTGTGTTTCTACAGATTATTGTGAATATGGGTCCTAAAGAAGATGAAAAAAAAAACTCATAGGAAAAGTGGAAAAACAGGTGAAACTTAAGAGAGTTGCTCATTACAACTAAAGCTTGAGGTGCTAAACCTCATAATGTGTCACTAGAACTTATGAAACATTTCCATTGTTGACTTTAGCACTTTATTGGTGCTGTATAATGTTGTTGTTGTTTGTTCTATTTTATCGTGCCACACATGATTTGTGTGGCATTTATTTATATTTATTTATTAGGCATTTAGGGTGATTTTGGTGTGAACTTGGAATGGCTTTGGAATGAGTTAGAATTTTTCCCATTGAAATGAATGTAATAATTGTACTCATTATCCAGATATTCACTATAAGGGCCATTTTCAGGAATGAATTAGGTATGGATAACATGGGAAGAGCGTACATTTTTTATGCCACTTTTGAACAAAACTGTTCACAAAGTGGCTTACATAGCAAAATGAATGAAAAGCGGACTCCTTGTCTTTAAAGGACCCACAATCTAAAAATGATGGAAAACCGACACCAGCAAACAGTCACTGGAAATGACACTATGCTGGGATGAATAGGAACAGTTGCTTTCCCCCAGCTAAAGTTCAGAGAACCACCACTTAAAAGTGCTTAGGGGCCCAGTTTGCAGGAGAATATGTATACATGCATAACCTCTGCAACAGTAGTACCTTATACTGTAACAGTATAACAGTACCTTATACTGTTCGCCTTCGTTTCTGTGAAGATAAACAGCTGCTGTTCACATGGTTTTCTTTGAGTAAGGTGGGAGCTAAAAATGCTCCAGAAATCCATTGGACAGTTGAGCCTATGGTCATTATATGGGTAGTAAGACCATATCTAGCTCAGAATTGCCTGCACTAGCAGCAGCTATCCAGGGTTTCAGACAGGGGTCTTTCCTAAACCTGGTTGCTGGGGATTGAACCTGGAACCTTCTGCATGCAAAGCAGGTACTTTACCTCTGAGTTACAGCCCCCCTTTCCATTGGAGAAGAGGATAGTATGAGAACAAGAAATGAAGGAGGGTCAGTTAACTAAGGAACAGTACACAAGTACAGTATAACCTGCACCTGCAGCAATGCTGTCAAGAAGGTTGACAGAATGAGTTGAGGCTATCAGAGGCATAGAGTCCAGATCGAATGAGGTGGTAATTCCGTTCTACAGTGTTCTAGTCAGACCTCACTTGGAATACTGCATCCGGTTTTGGGCGCCATGTTGTAAGAAGGACATTGATAAGCTGGAGTGAGTTCAGAGAAGAGCAGCGAAGATGGTAAAGGGTCTGGAAACCAAGTTCTATGAGGAATGGTTGGTGTGTTTAGCTTAGATGAGAAGCTTAGAGAAGCTTGGTGTGTTTAGCTTAGAGAAGACTAAGCGGAGATACGATAGCCGTCTTCAAGTATCTGAAGGGCTGTCACATAGAAGAAGGTGAGGATTTGTTCTCTGTGGTTCCAAAGAGCAGGACTAGCACCAATGAGCTCTAACTACAGGGAAGTAGATTTAGGATGGACCATGTGGAAGAATTTCCTAACTCTAAAGAGCTGTCCGGTACTGGAACAGCCTGCCTCGTGCACTTGTGATGCACTAGCATGTGTTCATTTGGGTCACTGCTTTGTTTTTTTACAGTATTGATGTGGGGGTGCCTGAAACAGGGCAAAATTGTGGTGGAAGGTAGGGAACTGTTAGCACTTTGTCCGTACAGCGGTTGCAACCTTGATTGCACATCCCCCTCACCATGCTATTTTAAACAGAAAAAAAAGTTCGTTGAACCCCTCCCCCTTTAAAATAGTATGGGAAGGGAAATGTGAAGTGTGGGAAGGGATCAGAGCCACAACCGAGACAACGTGCTAAAAGCCCCCTATCTTCCACTTCAGATTGTCCCATTTCAGGTGTCTCCCCTCCCCAGCAGCATTGCTAAAACAAAAAGGGCAAGCCAAACTAACACATTTTAGTGCACATCTAGTTTGATCCCTAGTTCTTAAGGCATCACAAGAGTCTTTGTTGTTTTTGCTGTAACACATTAATATGGCTCCCCATTTGGACGCTGTTACCATAATAGAACTCAACAATATATTGTGTTAATCATAATATTGGCGACATTTGTTAATTTTCTTAGAAATAAACAATTTCCTAAAAATGAATTCAAGTTATTTTTTGAGAGACTGAGAACATCTTGCTATAATTAAAATCCATCTACTTGTCAAAGGTAAAGAGAAAATTAAGCATCCTAAATGGAGATGTTGGGAACATACAGGTATTTGTCCTTTTTATAGGTGCAATTTTAAATAATTGCCAAATGGTCTTTATGCTTCATTACTGATATTTAAAATATGCTTTCATGAATATATGAAACATACTGGCAGATTAATACTCCAGCAGCAAAAGTAGTGATATAAAATAGCATGTAAAATTTGGCTAATGAGATCACAGTAAGTACTTGGACCTCTTCATGAGCTCATTTCACTTTCACATGATTATAAAACATAACTGTTAATTTATTTTTTGCATGTCCTTGTTAATTATAATGGCATCCAGTAGTGCTGCTGTAGTTAAGGGTCTCTCAATATTTCCTTACAGAGGGATTACATAACTGGAGAGCCAGTGCTGGATTTCAGTGAGAAATTTAACACACAATTTCATTCTTAAATCACAATAGCCTAAATTAAAACTCTTAGACTATAATTGTGCATGCTCTCTATTATAGGTGAGTGTTCTGGAGGAACACTGTGTGGATTAAAATGGATAACCATTACTTAAAATTAGCGTATCTCCATAGTATAGCAATATAAACTTCAATTACTAGAATACAAAATAGTACTTGTCCTTGTGACTACCTTGATTTTAGGAACGGGTTATGGGAAAGCAGACCTGTGTGTTACATACACTTACTGGTTGGTCTACCTAGCAACTGCTGACATGTTGCTGTTTCTAGGTGACTCCAAAGAAGCAAGGGAATGTGCATCATATATATATATGTCAGAGTTTTTTCCTCTTTCTCCAAACACAAACTTGAGAGAACACCCTTGAGTACAAGGCGGCAAAAGCAACCGCCGCTACCACCTAGGCTCCTCAGAATTGCTGAAACCCTCTTATTAGAAGTGAGGCCATAACCATGATCTCTGATCATGTTCATCATGCTAATCTGTTCTCTGAGAATTCTCTTCTAGGCTATAAGGTTGGTGCACATATGCTGATGGTGCCATGAGTATATGCCTTGTTGCGTCACCCGTCAGGAATTGTAGTTCTGAGCACAATCATAGGTAGCTACCAGGAGGACAGGTGATTGGGTGATTGCAAGTGCCCCCCCCAGCAAGTAACTCATCCTCTGCCTCCCATTGCTGAACCTCTGTGGTTATTTGAAGTAATGGCATTTTTCATAGAGTACTTTTTTATTATCAGTAATTATATGATGGGGAAGGGGATGGACAGATTGGGCCTGGGAAGGGGGGGGTTGGCGATGGTGGCGCATGCTGAATCCAAACCTTCCTGGGCCTGATCTGCCTGTACAGAGCAACATGGACTTGTACCTGCGATATGTCCCCTTACCCCGAGGAGACCTCCAGCAGCTGAAAATCCCTCTCAGGATGCAGTGGAAGCCGTGCTGCTGCATAGCTGCACAGGGATTTAGATAGGATTGGGCGTTAAATCTATACTTGTACAGTTTGCTCACATCTTGCGTATGACTGATTTATGCAAATTCAAATATATGATCTCCCCCCCCCCCCGACAGAGAAAATCAATAGTTTAAATGGTGCAGGCGACTATGTCCGCCATTCCACGTACCGTACTCTGTTTATACCCTGGAGTGAACTTGAAACTGGAGAATGAGGCTGCTGTTTCCTCAGCTACCATCTGTCTCTCATATTGTACTCTTAGTTCTTAAAAAGACAGGATGTATTTGTTGGCTTTAAGGGAGTTTCAACTATACACAATTTTGGCTTTACGCTCTGACCTCGACAACATAACTCTCGCATAAGATATGGGCCAATTGTACCTTGAACTGTCCGTAGCATGCCACACTTTGCGATGGGGACACTGTGATTCTGGATTGTTCAAAGCTCTTCAGCGTGTGATTATTCCATGTTTTGCAACTAGAGGTTAGTACGGGTAATGCGGTCATAGTGAGGAGTGAAAAAAAGGTAGCGAGCCAGCCGATTTGAAACAGTACCGATTTATCCAGGTAGAATGAATCGTGGTGTATTTTGCTTCATTCTACCTGGATAAATCGGTACTGTTTCAAATCGGCTGGCTCGCTACCTTTTTTTCACTCCTCACTATGACCGCATTACCCGTACTAACCTCTAGTTGCAAAATAGTTGCCGGTTATAACAGTCTCCGTTCTAAAATATTCCATGTTTATTTCATGCTTTCAGCAAGTAACAGGTTTTGCAGTTTGTAAAAAAGTGGCATCATAATTCTGTGCATGTTAGACTATTGTAGGTGGAGCGGCCTGGGTCTAATCAACAGCGTACTCGGTTACAGCCCAATCCTATCTTTCCCACCCTCACTGATGCATGCAGGTGTTGTCTGAAACTCATGCACTGTATCCAGCAGTGGGTTGTGTGGATTGGGAGGCTTCAGAAGGGGATTTTAATCCCCTTACCCCTCCGCGAGCCTCCTGCTCTGCAATGGTCTCCTTGGACCTACACCAGCGATTTTGTTGGCCCAAGTCCAAGAAGACAAAGGGGGTGGGGAGACTGCTGCTGGAGGGGATAGGATCCGGTGTGCATCATTGCTGCTGGATCCACCCCTTTCCCACCCCTCCCTCCACCCCGCTAACTTGCGTGCTCCGGCGAGTGGCCAGCGATCCAGTGATTGCGTGGGGAGGCTCCGGCAATTCAACAGCATGCTACTCCACTTTGCAGCAGTTAGCACTGGTGGAACATGCACTGCCCGAACGTTATCACCTGGACAGGTAAAGACCTTTTACTGATCCCTTGCAGTGATGCTGCCAGTTGGAGTAAAATAGTGTTGGGCTGTGTGGGAAGTGTTGGGCTGTGTGGGCCATACATAGATTCTATTATTCTATTCATACATAGATTCTATTATAGACTGAAGTATAGATGCATAGACTATTCTATTCTATTATTCTATTATATAAGTCTACTCTATTATAGACTGACAAGTATAGATTGTGATTCATACAATCAATTACAATGTAAATATGTGTTTGGAGTATTAGAATAATAGTCTCTTTTGTGTATCTTTTCCCCAATCCTTTGACTGCTCTAGTCTTCAAGTATTTCATGTCAACACTGGTAAACAGGTGTGCATTTGAGAGATCTGCCTGAGTATTGTGAGGTAATATGTGATGAACAGCATGCACGATTACTTCATTAAATGCCTATGGTAGTACTTGCTAAGTATGTGTTAAAGTGAAATGGGTTGGATGGCTTACCATTCAGAATAGCATATGAAGTTATAGCTGTCATGTTTGACTTCTATCTTTTCAGGTCTTCAGTGCTGAAATCGATGCTCTGTTCCATTCCAGTTCAAGACTGAAAATTAGCAAGACTTTTTGAGGTCTGAAAAAGAAAGGTCAGTACAGTTCATTATTGCCAGCCAGCTGCTCAGGGGCGTAGGCTGATATGGGGCAGTGGTGCAGCGGGCCCCACGGCGGAGGGGCGGAGGCCCTCTGGGGGGGGCGCGAGCCTCTTGAAACTCGCATATTTTTTCGGCTTTTTTTTCTTTTTCCGGCGATTTAAAGTGCAAAAAACGGGGACGTTAAAGTGAATGTTTGCTTTGCAGGCACTTAACTTGTAAATGGGGCGCTCCAGGACGTTCCAGCGATGATCTTCTTCCTGCACCCGGGCGCAGCTTCTCCCTGCACCCGGGCGCGGACTCTGTACCGCCCCCAGCAGCTGTTTCCGGAGTTTGCGCATGCGCAAACCGTCCCTGGAAACTCCGTGGGTTTGCGCATGCGCAAACTCCAGAAAGCGCTGGTAGGGGCGTTACGGAGTCCGCCCCTACCAGCGCTTTCTGGAGTTTGCGCATGCCCAAACCCACAGAGTTTCCAGGGACGGTTTGCGCATGCGCAAACTCCGGAATGCGCTGCTAGGGCGCAGGAAGAAGATCATCGCTGGAACGCCTGGTGCGCCCCATTTACAAGTTAAGTGCCTGCAAAGCAAACATTCACTTTAACGTCCCCGTTTTTTGCACTTTAAATCGCCGGAAAACCCCCAATAAAACTGTCAAAAATAGGTTTTGAAAATGAAACCTAAAAATGTTGACAGTTTTATTGGGGGGCTCCGGGGGAGGCCCAGGTCGGGGGGCGCCTGGCGACGCCACTGCAGCTGCTAACATCTTTTTATTTTTCCTCATAAAATTGTGCCTGTTTCTTTCAGGGAAGTTATTGTAGAACTCTGTCCTGGTGCTCACTGCTTCCTATGCAGAGAGAATTCTGGAGAATGCAGAGAGTCAGGTTGTGAGCCATTGGACAACTTGTGATATTCACATAACTTATTTCCATTTCCTACCTTCCTGCCAAAAAAACAAAAGCATCATGTTCAAGATATGAATGAAAAATGGCACAATCTGGAACGGAGTGAAATTCCAGGCATAGGCTGGCATGGGCATAGTGTCCTGGTGCTCACTTAAAAATGAAAACCTTCCACCCAGTAGCTGCCCTCATGGGCCAAAGCAGGTTGGCATTAATGCTGCTACAAGAGAATATTTTGCCAAAGCATGTTCTCTTCCTGGTTTTCTTTTTCAGAAGCCTTTGTGCCAGTTCCTCAAGCTGCCTTTAAGCTTGGCTCTTAGAAGAGAGTTTGAAGGTGTGTGTGTGTGTGTGTGTGTGTGTGTGTGTGTGTGTGTGTGTGTGTGTGTGTGTGTGTGTGTGTGTGTGTGTGTGTGTGTGTGTGTGTGTGTGTGTGTGTGTGTGTGAGAGAGAGGGGTATCTTTCTGATACCAATGTGCACATAGATGGTGTATGTACATACCCCTGAAGCATAGCCTTTATAGCAAAAGTGAAGTTTAATTTATTAGGGTTGGAACATTTGGTCTGTCGTTTATGTAGAAAATAACTTTAAAAAATATTATTTATTACTGTTGAAATACAGCATTCATTCTTTCCCAGTGTGGTCTGGTTCAGATTCCATTCAAAACCATGGTTTAATCATAGCCTAGCATGATGATTGTGGAGCTTGGTTTGAGGTTCCCCCTCCCCTTTGCATTTGAGTGGAGGGAGTTTTTAACTTCCTTTCATAGATCAAATCAAACTGGGATGATGATGTGATTGAACCTGAAAATTTAAGTTTCTTCTAGCCACAGTTTCTGAACAAGCCGGGATATGAAACTGGGAATCGTTCTTGAAGCTAGGTTCCTCAGACTGTAAACTTAACTGATCTACATGCTTTTCCAAACTGTTAAAAAAGAAAAAGAAAACAATAGTTATAATTGGGGCTTTTCACTCCATATTTTTAAGAGCCAGCACTACATATTTGGATAATATTTCTGTGCAGAACGGATCCATCTCAGTGGGACTGAGTTGGTGTATGTCCAAATCCTTGGTCTTAATTTCTTTTCTCATCAATTGAACTATTAGTAAAATGATGCTGTAAAGATCACTAATAGTCCAATCCTATTGAAAGGCAGTGCTAGCGGAAGGTGTATTCCGCCAGCACCGGCTGCTGCAAAAGCTCCATAAAGCACATTGTGGCAGTGCAGGGAGCAGTTGTGCCAGCGACGGAGGCCCACTGGAGCAGGGGGCGGAACAAGGCAGGGTGAAGGCATGGTTGGACTTGAACAGGGCAGAGAGAGGGCGGAACGGGGAGGAGATGGGGCGGCGTGGGTGGATCAGGCCCAGGAGGGGTACAAGTTCAGTGACGGCACATGCCTTTCCTGGGCCTGATCCACCAGCACGGATCAACATGGACTTGCACCAGCGATATGGACTTGCGCCAGTTGACCCATTGCAGCTGCTGAGGCTTACCCTGGGCAAGGGGACAAATGTCCCCTTACCCCGAAGAGACCTCCAGCAGCCACAAATCCCCCGCAGGATGCAGCATAGCCAGCGCTGCTGCATCGCCACATGGGGATTTAGGTAGAATTGGGCTGTAAAAATATTGCTATGTCCAAAAGTGGCAATAGATGGAAGGACCAGCTGTCAGTTTTCTATTAGAATAATGTCCCATAATAATACTCTTCTTATTTTGGATTGATTTTCTGTAACTTCTTTATGCAATGTTTATGTGATGATATTGTGATCTTATGTGTGCCTCTACTTTTCTGCATTCTCATGTGTGATCTATCCTTTTCTGCATCCCCTGCCATTTGGCTAAACAGTCACGCCTTCAATGCTTTGCCTCTGCCAAGATCATTGCATTCCTGAGCATTTCTAAACTCATTTCAGGAACTTCTGTGGTTAAGTGTTACTGTAACTGACTGATAGCAAATCTGTGAGTGGAGAGTCAGCAAGGAATCTGAAACTGAATGACCTTTGACTGAAACATCTTTTGCAACATGCAACATTTTATTGTTGAAAAAAGAAAAAGGCTTGCGAGGTTAAACTAAAAGTCTGCTTTGCATAGTTGTCAATTAAGAATCTGTGTGGGAATGAGTGTAATGCTGGAGATCAGGTGTGTTAAAAGTGTGAAATGTGTATTCTCTTAAAGTGCAACCCTGTGTAACTCTTGCACCGGTATAACAGTAGATTCACCGGTGTAAGTACACTTACGCCAGTGTAACTTGTCGTACGCTGACGGACGCAGGACAGACACCAGCATAAGTAAGCCGCGTTTGTGCAGTTCGGGGACAGGACAGGACAGATGCCAGTGCAACTTCACCAGCGCTGGGGGCATTCTGGGGGTGTCCAAGTGCCTCCAGAATGCCCCCTGCACCGGCGGAGTTGTGTTGCCGTCCTTCCTGCGTCCGAACTGCGCATGTGTGGCATCCAAGATGGGTTACACTGGTGTCAGTCCTGCGTCCATCAGCGTACAGCAAGTTATGCTGGCATAAGTGGACTTACACCGGTGGATGTACTGTTGTACTGTACACACACTTGGAAGTTATCTAAGAGTTTGCACTATATTAGCAGTTTGCACATTTCTTTCACTACCTTAGAAGTTTGCACATTCCTGGCTAGAAGGTAAATGATGTGATAACAGCCAAATAGAAAGACCAATATTGGAAGAAATTATAATGTAGTCCTCTCTCTCTCTCTCTCTCTTGTGTGTGTGTGTGTGTGTGTGTGTGTGTGTGTGTGTGTGTGTGTGAGAGAGAGAGAGAGAGAGAGAGAGAGAGAGAGAGAGAGGTGATTATTATCAATTGTGATCGTGTTAACATTTGATAATAAAATGTATCTGTTGTCTCAAGCTGCATGGGACCATTTTTATGACACTTTGGATCATTCTAAGATGGTTGTCAGAAATCACAGACATATTAGCACATATAGAAACATTTTAAATTGAATTTAGAAAAGAATACAGTCATTTTCTTTTTGGCAAAATCAAATGTACTTTGCATTCATAAAAAATCAAATTTGTGGCCTGAAACTACCAGGTAGTAAATTTTCCTATGATTATACAAAGTAGCAAAATATGGATTTTAACGGGCCTCCTTTTCAATTCAAGTGAACATTAAGTACATTCTTAATGGTCTGATTTGCTGGGAAGAGACTATTACAATAATCTTGTTCTTTTTTTTTTTAACAGCCCATATCAGAGATGAACTTGTATCACTTATTACAAAGTTTATGCTTTGGGAGACATTTTCACGGTATCTCAAAGTGATGCCTGACATTTCTTGGAATTAGACCGTAATGATATCTTTCAAAAAGAGTTGTTGCTTGAACACACTTGATTGTTTTGCAATTATGACTAATCCAATAGCTATCTTTGAAATATCCCACAGTTTTGTAGAAAAAAAAAAGAAAGAGAAAATTGCTGTTTTCTCAGGAACTATATGAAATCTTTATGGAAGACATTATAGCCTAACTTTAAGTCACAAACAGTGAAGGTAAAAACTCTTCCTTTTTAAATGACTTGAAGACAGATTTTAAATAAGCCCCTGCTCTCAAGCTGACAATATCTTTGTAGTTGTTATCAGGCCCAAGGAAAAATAGTGCCTGAAACCCCCTTGAATGCTTTCCTCCACCATAGCTGCCACCTTTCCTGCATCCCTCCTCCTCTTACGCTTTAGGAAGAGAAGTGGTGACGGCCACCTTAGCCTACCTGCTGCCTCCTATGCAATTGAAGAGGGGGAAGGGAGGAGATGGGTCTCCCCCCCCCCCTACAAGTAAGGACATTTGATAAGATGAGATGAGATGACAAAGACAATGGTGGCAGTGGCCCTCTTTCTGATCGAGATTGTTGCTGCAGCTACCTACCTACATCTGCCTCCCCAGCTTGCCTGCTTCACACTCCTGGCTCTGGGATGGCAGATCAGGGCAGAACAAGGAAGGTGGGAGAGGTAGCAGTGCTTCTCCTGGCTTCCTTGTTCCACGCTGCTCTGTTTCAGACTATAAAGGAAGGGGGTAAATGGGGACTAAGCCCAGTTGCTGTGGAGGTAGAGGGTGCCACTTGTGTCTGCCTCACTTTGTCTGATGGCTGGGCCAGATCTGGTTGTCATGCAGAATAAAATTGGAAGCTTAAGTCAGACGTTTTGTCAAACTATTGTTTAGTACCCAAATCCTGGGTTGAGCTTCAAAATGAGTGTCCGGGTGAGCACTTAACTGCCCTGGCCCCAGGACTCTGAGGCTTTCCTGCCAGACATCCCCTGATTCCAGAGCCCGGTGCTGGGACAGACCCGCCAGAGCTGGGAACAGGACGGCTCAACTGCAGCCAACAGGGCCTGGCACTGGATGATACAGTGTAGGGCAGGCTGGGGTGCTACCCGCCAAGCTCCACTGCTGATGTGGCAGGGCACAGCGACCTGCCTGGCTTGACAGGCGAGCTGGGGGTGAGTGCCATTCACCTTGCTGAGTTGCCGCAGCATGGGGGACCCTCTCATGGGGCTGATTGGGGAGAGGGGCAACAGCAGGGACAGGAATATGAGCAGGGAGATGGAGGAGTGGCTCACTGTGGGCCAGGAGCGTCACCAGAAGGGGCTGGCTTGGCAGGAGAGTTGGGCCTATATAAACATTTTGGTAAGGTCAATGAGGAAATTGGAAGAACGATAGGTGACACTCTGAGCCAAGAGGGTCGGAGTGCCAGGAACTCCAAGATTGAGCCCAGGATCAGGAGGAAGACTCAGAGTGACTCAACCCCCTCCCCTGGCCATGTCTCAGACCCTGGACTAGGTGGCTTGCACTCCTCAACAAGAACGGCCCCAGCCCTCGCTGCTGACCACCCCATAGGCTATTTACAACCGACTCAACTACCGCAGCAAGTCTCCCGCCAAGTTCCCCCAGGACTTGCCCCACCCCTTGAACCCGGGACCGGACAATACTGTTTGCCTATTGCTTTCATTTTTGTCTGGTGTATATTCCAGTCTCTAGGTGCAATGGCCTTGAAGCAGCGCAACAGCCATAGTTCATTAATTCAGACATCAAACTTGGTTCTGATATTTAGATCACTGGCTCATTGAAAAAATGATTTCAGCAATTCCAGCTTTACACCACATGGTTCTTAACCATGGTTTCTTAACCATGGTTTGGTATTATGTCTGAATAGAACTGGAGTCTAGAACACCTTCTAAGCTGTTGTCTTTATTAAGAAGCTACTGTTGTGTTGAAGTAGGCACCTGTATCATTTAAGTGGCATATTGTAATGTCAAGGGAGATTTCTTTTGCCTCCACTACTGCTTCACTCTGCCTTACTTGCTCATTCACTATTGCCTTGTCTTAGTCTCGTGTGCTCAGCGCAACTCGCAGCACAGTAGGTCTAATGTAGATTGACGCCTTTGCCTGAGGACTGATTGAAACTTGTGTCTTATAGTTGCTAATGCTCACTGAACCATTTTATTGAAGATAAAGTAAATAAAATAGATTGCCATATGAGAATTCTCTGAAATCAAATGGAATAATTTGACAGGTTTAAGCCCGTGAAAAGGCAAGCACTGAAGCAGACAGTAATGCTTTCCATGCACAGCATAGTGGGAGAAAGTTTTCATTTTCTAGGATTTTAAAAATACAAGTGACCCCAAATTGCAATGTTGAAAACGTTTTAGCAAGGTGTAAAAATGATTGATAAATCTTGGAGTTTTTAAAACGTATTTTTCTTCAAATACCAGTATTCTGAAAAAAAAAGAACTGTTGTGCAGCTTTCTCAACTGTTCGTGTGGAATTTCAGAATGTGGATTATTAGTCCTTTAAACACAAATTATATTTATTTTTAAAGCATCATATGTTCTAAAAGAAGACGACACACCAAACCTGCATATTTAGTTGAACTTTGTTTAGATAGATGTAAAAAAATAAAAGCTGTTGAAAATTTGTAATGCACTACTATGAAAGAAAACGATACTGCTTGCAAATACTGCTGGCAAATCATTTGAGCTATTTGTACTTTTGGATAGAGATAAGCTTATATGATTCATAGTGCGATTCTATGCATGTTTACTCAGATGTAAGTCCCACTGTGTTCAGTGGGGCTTACTCCCAGGTGAGTGTGCATAGGATAAGATAGAAGCTTTAGTTAATACTTTTCACCCTTTCCAGTTGGGTAACCTGAGAATGTATTTTCCCCCACCCTTGTTTGTCCCATCTGTATTTTCAGCCTGTACAGCTTATGTGACAAACTATGCCAAATTTAACCCATTGGCTGTGAATTGTGGTTTGTTTTGTCGAGACAGCCAGTGGTCTTCATAGTGCTGGGCAGGTAGCAAGATCAAAACGTTTATTAAGCCTCTGATAGGCTACCATACTTGACAGGTTGACTGTGTGTGGTTTTATGGGACACAAGATGTGAAGTTCTACTGTATCTTATTGGGATATTACTGGCCTGGATATTTTTGAAAATTAATTCTCTAGTCAAGTGTAAGTTTTCCATCCTCTGTCCCAGGCAGGGTTGCCAGAAAAGGTGTGTGTGCTCTGCTGGTCTCTGAGTCCTTCTTGGCCCCAGGGAAAGAGGGGTAGAAACAAGGAGGGTGTTGTTGGCCCAGCAACCAAGATCCCAAACCAGGCCTCAGAGGTCAGCAGTAGGGAGGAGGGTTGCTTCACCCGTCTTCCTCCTCCATCTGTCTTCTGGCTCCCTCGCTGGGCTTGCCTCACCCCCATGGGAGCAGACACAGAGCAGCTCTCAGGTAGCCTGTCCATTGACCTCTCATCACCGGCCCTGAGTACCTTATGAAGCCCTGGGCTCTCCCCTTTCTGAGCTCTGTCTCTCCCCCACCCCCAGCTTTACTTGGTCCAGCCCTGTGGTTAAAGGACCAGTGTATTGCCCCAGAGTGGGGAGGCCCTCATCTTGCGAGGAGCAGCCAACCCTGTGCCTTGATGACCCGGAGGATGACGGGAGGACCGGATGTACAGCTATGCATTGGCCATATGGTGCCAGGGGCTGCTCCCCCGCCAGGTTTGTGATGGAGTCAGCTGGAGTCCCCGAGACGGTGGGGCAAGTCTAGAAGCGGACATCAAGGAAAACAATTGAATGTAGGTGTAACGTTCAATATATTCTAAAGTATTTTATGCTCCAAATAGTTTTGAGCACCAGAAAAGTGGTATAGAAATCTTTTAAATAAAAATAAATAAATATACATTTGGTGAAGGAGGTTGCTTTATTCATTCATAAAGTATTTATGAATATCTACTCAAGTACCTAATTTGTAGAGGTAAATTTCAGAGTTTGTTCACCATTTTGAAAATTAACTTTTCTTGTTTTTAAATATGTAATTTATTTTAGAGCTCACTGTCTTGAAGTTTAAGCTGTTAACATGTAAATAGATAACAAATCCAAATTCCTGTAGAAACAGGCGCATATTTTTCCAGTAGCTGTACTGTGCTAAACTTTAAATATTGAGAAGACAAATATTGAAGCGGACTTTCTAAAATGTCTTCTAATAACTCTTTTAAAAAGCATTGCGCTCTTGCCTCTGCATGAGAGCAGTAATGCCTCCTTGGTGAAATTGCTTGGTTTACATTCGCTGCGAGCTGCTCATTTCTCTTCATCGAAGGAGAGTGCTAGTAGCACGCCCTGTGTCTACAAGCAGCTACTTCACCAAAGGCATAACAATTAAGAGAGTAATACAGCTATAGGTGATGAAAGGGAATAAGCGGGTTGTACATGTATTATAGGAATAATATTCAAGAAATGGAAAAGCGGGAAATTTGTCTTTAAATATTTGCTTTAAGATGCAATTTTGCTATCGCTGCTCTTAGGGTGATTATTTTCTGTTAATGTAAGCTGTGAATTACAAAAAATAAAATAAAATAAAACAGTGGGCTTGACCTCATTTGACCTTTCTGACGTTCAGTCAGTTAAAAGGTTTGTAAGACGCTTAATTACCAAACGGTATGATCATTATTCATCTCATCATTTGATATATAACGTCAAGTGAATTGCCTCCCTGGAGTGCACTGTGTTTCACAGATCAATAGATTTAGTAAGAGCTTGAAGGAGAGCTTTAAACATTCATAGAAGGGACGGGAAGGTATATCCTGCTTATAGAATGGCTTGTGGAGCTTTGGGTGAGCTTGGTGGAGTTCTTTTGTTTACTTCTAAGTCACACATTCTTTTGTTGGCTTTTATTGATAACAAATATTCATTCCAATATTTGTAATGGTTTTGTTAATATTTGAGCGTACAAATTGTTGCTGTCTTACAGTACAAAACTTAACATGACCTGAACAAACAGTAGTTGTGTAAGTATCTCTAGTTCTGCTATTAAACACTCACAGCCCAATCCCTATGCAAGTCTACTCAGAAGTAAGTCCCATTGCATTCAGTGGGACCTACTCCCAGGAAAAGATGGATTGCAGCCTTAGTCTTTGCCAGCAATGTGTTAGGTGGTTTAAAGATTGTTCTTGTCACTCCATGGTGATTAGAAAAGTGCTGGAATTTGCTGTACAACAAATCTTTGCGATGCACACAGTACTGTGACTCAGCACAGAAAGTGGTTATCTGAACATTAGATTCATGCTTGTGTATGTTATAACACCTACCCACTGCCATATTTCCATCAAGCTGGCTAGCGCTTCTGTCAATACTGTGGTCACTGAGATGGGATACTGAGATAACTTGGGTGGTTGACAGAATAGCTTTTAAGTGCTCTCTCCCTCTGAATAGAGCTTCTTCAGCCCCTTAGCTTACCAGGGAGTCCTATGAAGCAGCTGGGATGATGACTGGAATGCAGGCGAATAAATACTTTGATCACATTTGATTGAATGCAGATTAGAGATCATTTTTAGCACCTACTTTGTGGTGTTGAAGAAGCAACCCTTTTCTACCACCATTGCATTGTTCCAGTGCTGCCTAGTGGAGACTGTCTGTGTGGTATGTGGCTTTCTCCAGCTTGACCAACTAGTACTGTATTGCAGATTTCTCGGGAGCCCAATGTGACCTTATTGCTGAATGAGGATAAAATTGCTTGCATCGGTAGCGTCTTGAATACCACTTTGTTGGCATTTCTAATAATGAATTCATTCAGGACATTGTCAAATCCTGTGTTGTGGGATGATTTTAGAGGCAGAAAGAGGGCTTTGACGTGAGCTCCAAAACAGGGCAGTAGCCTGAACTCATTGGGGGGGGGGGGGAAGCAGGGCAAGAAAGCCAGAGCTGCTTTCCTAGGGAGAAGGGTGCTCAACAAGGTGGCCCACAAAGGTTGGCTCTCCAGCCTGTGCTGGAAGAGTGGCTTTTGTTGCGCTGAGAGAGGGAAGTGGGGAGAGGCTAACAACTTGTTTTTCCCAACTCAGGAGGCTTCTTGGAGGTGGCTTTTGCCACAAGGTTAGACTTGCTGCACCAGCAAGGTGTGGTTGCTTTAACAGAATTTCGGAAGAGGCAGAGCTCCATCTGAGCCAGCCCAATGAGTGAGGAGGGGTGGTTGATTGCTCTGATAGATCACAATGTGGCCTTTTTCCTGGCCTGTGGATCTGAGACCTCTTGCCGTCAGTGCTTTCATGAGCTTTCATGTTACTGACCTGGGCCATGCGCTCCTGGCAGGCACCCAGCACCACACACAATTGTGCATGTTCCCTGTACACATCAAAATAAAAGAGACAAGAACTCTCAGGCAACACTCCCTGTGCTTCGTTGCTATAGGCACATTATTCTCCAATCCATCCTAGTCCTGCAGTGACAGAGAATCAGTCTATAGGCTGTTGAGGGGGAAGAGTTCAGTTGTTCACCTATGAGCATTTTCAATTGTATAAATTATTCCCTCTATCTACACCTCACTTTATACCTAAACAGGCTAGGCATGAAAACAATAAATGTGGCTCCTCCCATCAACTCTAGTTTGTACCTGTGATGATGATAAATAGAATTTTCTGGGACCTACTTACTCACCCATCACTTTTAAACCCCAATCCATTCAAATATAGATTTTAGTGTGTGGACAACTACCTGAATCCCTGGCATTGTTGCCCCCCCCCCTTTTTAGCCTACATAACTATAAAGGGAAGACCATATATCTGAAACTGCTTATTCTTAATTCCTGCTTAGTGAAAGTATCTCCCATGGGGAGTCTATTGATGTTTCTACAAGACATTCTTGTTTTTAAGAACAACTTGGAAAATATGTCAGGAGGCTTTCATAGATTTAGATGTTCACTTTATGAAATTCTTGTCAATGTAAAATCTAATTTGCCTATGGTTTGCACCAGTATTGTTCAAGGTTAGATAAATGTGTAGACTAAAGCACAAAGAACAGTGTTTTTGAGATACTGTTGTTTCCTTCTATACTCTTTCTAGAATAGCTGTTACACTTCAGAGAACCTAATACGTTAAAATATTAGGCAATTAACATCCAGACTGTCTCTTTCACTCTTTAGCTGGAGAGCCACTGGCAATTTTTGTGTTCCACATTTGCATTAACTTCTTACTTGAGTTGGAAGAACATGTGAATGATGTGCACACAGTGCTGGTGAAGAGTGCATGTTAACTTATAGATGGGAGACGTTCACAGGCCTCCTGTTGAAGACGATGGCCTGGTGTGTTCTTACACTCCAGCCAAAGAAGGGAGGGACCAGGGTTCCATTTTGTTCTCTGGTAATCCCCTTATCTGTGCATAGCTGTGCTCATACGATGGAATGGGTTGTGTCCTAAGTAAATAAATCTCCTAAGAACTGGAAAGATGATAATGTGATTGACCTCAACTTAAGCAACACATCTGTTCCCAACGGTAAGCTTGTCACTGAAAATGTTCCATGCTTGTTTGTTGGAAGAAAACTATTTAAAGCTTCAGTCCAAGAAAATCCTATAACAAAAATACAAAAGAAAATACAGAACAGAAGGGTCTGATGGCTTAAAACCTCTGTGTTTTCCTCAGCTACAGTCTGTTAAGAGGGAGAATGTATTCTCATGTCACCCACCATGGTGGTGTTGGGGGTGCCAGACTCTGACCACTACTACCCAAGGCTACCCAGATCTTCAGTTGTATTCTGATAGGAAGAAAGGAAAGTCTTTTTATTTTGGGTTAGGGTTGCTTGGCCTGACACAGAAAGCTGCCCCTCCCTCCCTAGCCCAACTGTACTTGGGGAGGAGAGCTTGATAGAAAACTGGTATGCATTGTGTGTTTCTGTATTACCTCTTGGTAAGTTTCCAGTCTTTTCTTCTTCCCTCTGATACATGATCTAGTGCTATGCAACTACAGAAAACTTCGAAGTCAGTCATGAAACAGGAAATGTGCAGCCTGGTCTTTCAAAATGGAAAAGATTAACATCAGTGACAGCCTTTAAGGCAGCCATCTAGAGAGAGAGAGAGAAGAAGAGAACTATAGCAGGGGTAATTAGATGCACCCCTTGCTTGAATATGTATCATGAGATACAAAATTACTCAAATTTGGGAGATACTACTTCAGTGCTTCTGATCTTTCCTCACTGATCAATCTCAGAAAGTAATATTCGGTGGTAGTTGGTCTTTGCCATGGGCTAACAGACTGACTGACTTATGACATCTTTGTTGTCATCTATGTTGTCATCTTATGACCTCTATGACAACTTTGTTGTCATCTCCAGGTAGGGCTGGGAAAGACTGAAACCTGTCTGAAACCCTGGAGAGCCAATGCCAGTCAATATAGACAATACTGAGCTAGATAGACCAATGACCTTACTACCAGTTTAACAGCACAATTCTATCCGGGTGGCGCGAAAGCTGCTTTGCCGTTGGGTGGGCTGCAGCTGCCAGCACAAATGCCTGGAGGCCACGCATGGGCAACAGTGGCCAATGAACATCTGCCGTCCTCTGCCAGAGCAGGTAGGTTGGTGGCGGGGGCAGATTGGGGTGGGGAGCAGGCCAGGGCAGGAGAGGGAGGATATAAACCACGTCCCCCCTTTCTGGCTTAGACCCCCCGCCTCCAGGAGTCTCCTCAGGCTTACATTAGGTCTGAGGAGACCCATTGGAAACCAGGCAGCATATGGAGAGGTAAGTAAAATGCTTTTTAACTTACCTTTCCTGGGCTGTCTCATCCCCCTCCCAGCCCATAGCATGCAATGTGTGCTCTGTCAGTGGTGCTGCATGCTCTGGACCTGCGGGGTGATAGAATTGGGCCATAAGGTAGCTTCCTGCGATTAACGATCCAATAGATTTCTGGGGAGCAGGTATAGCTCTCACCTAACTCTCCTAAAGAATAATAAAAAGTACAGTCGGCCCTTCCCATCTGTGGATTAGCCACCTGCAGATTTGACTCAACACGGTGGCTTGAGTCTGCAGTGGGGAGGGTCTCGGTGCCATAGTTTCTTATGTTTACGCAGGTAAACACCAATTCCTGTCTATGGTGCAAGGGCTGTCAGTTTGCTTCCCTACATAATTCAAGATGCTACAAGGACTGATATTTTTATTTTACGTCATGTCAAAGATTTATACCATGCCTTTCAACTAAATGAGCCCAAAGATGACTTACAAGAGATTATACAATTCAGTGAAAAGCTATGGTGGTTCAGCTAGTAGAGATTCTGAGGAAATCTGGTGTTGGCCCAATGTGCTTGAGAAAACACCTCTGCCCATTGGGGTAGTCAAAGGGGCTCCTAGGTTGAGAGATATGATCAATTGGAGCAGCATTTTCTGTAGTTGCGCTCCAATTATGGAATGCTTTCCCTGACGACATCCATCTGGTGCCATCGGTGAAGATGTACCTGTAATGTCATGCTTTAGAGTAGGTATAATTATGACTCTTGCTTTTTTAAAAGAAAATTAAGCTCCCTTATACTTTGTCTGACCATTTGGTCCATGTAGCCCAACACTGGCCACTCTGATAGCAAGTCACCATGGCCTAAGCCTTAGACTCTAAGGGCTAGCTTTGGTCTTTCCTAACCCTGAGAGCCATTAACTGAAGAAGATGATGATGATGATGATTTTTGCATATTGCTTTTCAAAAAAAATTTCACAAAGTAGTTTACATAGCAATGCAATGTTAGAGATTGAATTTGGGACCTTCCTCGTGCAAAGCATGTGCTGAAGTATCCTGAGTTATTCCAAATTGAACTCTGTCTTTTTGTTTATAATGGTTTAATTTGTTTTATGTTTTAGGATGTTTCTTTGTGTGTTTGTCAGAACGGTAGAATACAAACTTTCAAGTTAACCAATACAACCCAAACATATTTAACTGCATCAATGATGTTACCCTTGAGGATCTCCTTTTCCTCCCCCTGTTGTCTTTTTCACTTCTGAAATTTATGACCTAATCCTACCTAACTCCCTGTGCGGTGATGCAGCAGCTCTGCTGGAGGTCTTCTCAGGATAAAGGAACATTTGTCTCTTGCCCTGGGGTAAGCCCCAGCAGCTGCAATGGATCAACTCAGATGTGTGCCAGCTCTATAACTGGCACAAGTCCGTGTTGATCTGTGCAGGCAGATCAAGCCTAGGAAGGGGGGTTAGATTTGGCATGCACAGCCGTCGCTGGACCTGCCCCCCTCCTGGGCCTGATCTGTGCATTCCCTGCCCCATCTCCTCCCCATTCCACCTTCCTCCCACCCCATTCCATCCCCTGCACTGGGCTTACCTGCACCAGTGAGCCTTCCGAATTCCGCCGGCATGTGCAAGAAGGCTCCTGCCTTCCAGCTGGTGTGTCGAAAGCTTGTGCTGGCATCAAGCACTTTATGTCATGTTTTTCAGCAGCTAGCACCAGTGGAACATGTGTTCCGTTGGTGTAGCAGCCCAATTGGACTGGACTGTTAGATTGTAAGCTCCTTGGGGCAGGACCCTCGTTGTATTATTCTATAAAGTGACAAGTACATAGATGACATAGAAATAATAATATTAAAAGCAGCGTAGTGAAGAATTGCTTGGAAATTGGGTTTCCCCATAGTAGAGAGACACTGTAATTTAGAACTATCTCTGAGGAGAGCTTGCAACCCAGTATGGAGTGTCAACTTTTTCACGCATCCTTCTAATTGGCTTTTCCAGTTGACCTTGCCTCTTCAAATGTAGATTCCAATGTGGAAAAGGTATGAAATGAGATAGCTGAAGAGTCTATTCCTGAGGCACATAGGGAAACACCAGGGAAGGAAAGTAATAGTTGATCACGAAGTGAGAGGGGCTAGTTTTTGCAGAAGAGGGGAAGGATCAATTGCTTGAAGCACTATTAGAGAAGATCAAAGATAGGAATGAAGGGGTTGGGATGAATAATAAACTATAGTGGTAGGAGGATATGTAGTATATTTGTCCTTGGATATCTTAATGCTTCAAGGGAAGAATCAGTCACTTTTTTTAAGCATGCAATTTTCTGTCTGAGAAATCAAATGAAAAATTGGGCTCAAGCTCTGTTCTCTTGCTCTACTAGCACAAAGGGAGATACTCTTGGTCAGAACGTCTCAGTTCCTTTTGTCTTACATGGATAGATTGGCACACTGTTGAAATATAGTTATCTATTGCCATACTGTCATGCATGACATGTCACAAGAATTTTCATGTGATACCCTTAACTAAAATATAAAAGGTTTGTGTCCAATCATACTTGCAAGAATGAATATTCTTCAGCATTTTATTGATTTCATTTTAGTAATGCAATGAGTACAGGATAAATAGCAGCTCACTTTGACATACTGGGTTTCAATGCTATTGATAAGTTGCCTCTGAGAACATAATCTACAGTAGTAAAACTATTGGTTTATATGATTATCGTAGGATCAGGGTAAAAATATAGCCCCAGGTCGTCGTCGTCGTCGTCCTCCTCCTCCTCCTCCTTCTTCTTTTTTTTTTTTTTACAGGGGTAACGTATCCACTTCCATGCATGCCCCTATGTCAGAAAAAAATTATTTCTTCCAGTCCAATTTCACATATATCTTTTCCACACCTACCATGTTCTTGGGATTTCAGACTCTGTCATTTAATTATAATTCTCCTCCATTTCTAATTGGTTACATCTTACTATCCATGGAATTGAAATTAAGTTGTTGGATGAGGCTGATATATTTTCTAGTGCATGCCTGTAATTTTAATTTGTAGCTATTTTTTTAATATCATGGTTCCCCTGAGTTGCTTTCATTTTAGTTATTTTGTTGGTATTTGAAGGATGATGCTCACAACTGTTTTTGCCCTTATCAGATATCTGTTTATATTCATGTCAAGCTTCATGAGAGTTCTAGTATTCAGACTTTGATCTCAAAACCACTCAGATGTTGTTAAATCCGGTGGTCTTCATTTGTTTTTCTATCCCAACATTTACCTGTGTAACTTCTTTTTCACAAGGTACAGTTCCTACCTCAGGGCAGGGCAATCCTGTGGTCCTGCAATGCCAGCACAACATTACCTATGCACTTCAAGCAACAAAACTGGACTAGGGATAGCCGTGAAGTTTCAGCATGGGGGAACACAAAAAGCACACTCCCTCGGCTTGAAATGTGGTTACCTGCCTGCCCTTGCTGCTAGACCTGCCTGCTGATTTCCCCTTCATAAGCAACCCTCCCCTTTACAACCTGGTGATGTGGGAAGGGCTGACACACCTGTGTGACTCGTGAGTTTAAAGTGAGCATACTTGGGAACATCATTTCTAACATCATGGGGCTTATACTTTTTTTCAGACATGCTCAGAGGTGTCATTTAAAACTCTGTAGGCAGGCCCACATGTGAGCCCTCCCCATTACTGGTTTCACCCTCTCACTTTGCAAAGGTAAGGGGCTTTCGCTTGTGGAGGGGGGAGGAGTCTGTGAAAACCATCTGTCCTTGTACAAAAGGGCAAAAGTATTTGACTGTGACTATGGGGACAGCACAGGTTTAGCACACATGAGGTCCCGGCTTCAAGACTGGATACAGTCACCCAGTACAACAGGCCAGGAACTGCCATAGGCACACCTGAGAGAATGCAGTGCTAGAGTTTCTCAGAAAGAGTGGTGCATGGACCAGTAGCCCGAGCCAGCTAAGTGCTTGTTGTTTGGCCCAGCTCCTTTTATAGCCCTACCTCCTCCTGGTTAATTGCTGGTGCCTGCTGTTTACTACCCCAGCAAAACTCATCATCCATCTCCCCCATCTTCTGCTCATACCACAAGAAGCAATGAAGAAAGCTGCAATTGCACCTTCAAGGGAACAAGCCTGCAACAACCCCTACAGTTCACCAAGGCAGAACACTGAAAATGGGAAGGGGGGGTAGAGGGGGCTCGGGGGAAATGTTCCATTAAGACAAAGCTCACTTTTTGGGCATGTCTAGCTGGCAGCAGTCCAGGCAAAGGCACCAAAGGGCTACAAGAAGGACGAAATCATGTACAAACGAGCTCCTCAACCACCCAGCCACAGGAGCAGACAACATAAATATACAAGGACTGCTCACCAGTGATGTGCAGTGAGGTCCAAGGCTGGGAGACAACACAGAGAGGGAGAGGTGCAAAATCTTTACTTATATGTGTGTACGCTTGCTCTCCAGAACCAGAAAGAAATTCAAAAACAGGTCCCTGCTATTTTCATGGCTTTCTTATGGACAGAACTTTGTGGGGTCCAGTCTATGTAAGGAACGTTTAAGGGCTGCACCCTACAATTTCAGCTTTGATGTTTTTAAAATTTTTAAAAATGTGTTTACTGAGCATATATGGAAAAGTATGCAAGCAGGATGCTATCAAATTGTTCACTAAGAAGGGAAATTCAACTAGACACATCTAAATTCAACTAGTAATGTAGGTACCCAGCTCTACAACCAAGACCCCCCAAAAATCTGTTGGAAGTACAGAACTCAACAATTCACTGAAGTAGATTCTGGACTTAAATTTGACCATAGAATTCCTTTTAGCTCTAAGGACAAATAAAATCTAAGAACAAATAAAAGCTTCTTCTCCCAAAGGCTACACTTTAATTCCTTATCAAAGAAAGAAAGAAAAAGATCACCAAGCAAGATAGCCCTTAGAGCTGTTCTTCCTGAGCACCTACCTGTATTTCTCATCAGAACCCTTTTCACTATCTGAGAATCAGATATGAGAGGTTGGTAACGTGATACCTTTTATTAGACCAGTATGATGAATAGGAATGCAACCTTTTCAACTTTATGGAGTTCCCTGAGCAAAGTATTTGTAGAATTTGAAAGCTGTGAACTCTTTCACCAACAAAGGTTTATCCAGTAATAGATAATCTCTGCACCTATTTTTTTGTGCCTGATTATTTGGGACCACCATAGCACCACCCTAAGAATGGAACCAGCCTTTGGGAAGATTGGCATAGAGCCTAATACTGAACAAAACTGGCTTTTGTTATTTCAAACAGTATCAGCTGCTGGAGTTGTTGGGTGGTATGATAAAAGACTGAGTTAAATATACCGTATTGTCCCGAGTATAAGACGCACCTGATTATAATACGCACCCTTAAAGTTTGGTGCTATTAAAAAAAATTAATTAAGTCACTGGCATTAAATTGAAACAGCCTGATTATAAGACGCACCCCTAGTTTAAAAACTTAAATTAGGAGAAAAAAGTGAGTCTTATACTCAGACCAATACGGTATATATCTTGCCACCGCCACCTTTAGAGTAAGCTATCAGGCAAGACAGACTATACATCTAAATAAAATGCGTACATCTAAATTCCAGGTCCCAAGATTAAGGGTGGTTTCTACCATTCCACAATTCAAAGTAAATGGTTTTGCATTTGAAGAGAAGGTGGACATACAAGGAAGCATCTTTGTCTTAACATTTCTGTCTCCATCCAGCATGTGGAGGTTTAACAAGGTAACAGTTTCTGCCCTTTCCTGAGAGTTAACCATGCCAGTCTCTTGCAGCAGGAATGTCAGAGGTATCTTAAATATTAGCAAATTAATTGTTGCCTGTGCTAGTCCATTAAAGTTCATATTACAATCCTGATACCCCCCCTCCCTTAGGCTTCTACTTACAGGTAAGAAATGAACACACAAGGGCTAATGATGTGATGGGCAGGACCGGTCGCAGGATCCTGAGTTCTTCCCATACCACTCCGGTGCGGCCCGGGGAGTCCCTGGTGTCAGGCTGCCCAGCCCCAATGGTTCTTAAGCCAGTGTACATCTGGGGCGGCAGGATAAGGGTGACCAAGGCTGGGAGAGGGTGCCAACGGCTGCCCTTCCTCGCCACCCGGACCGCCCTCCCCCTGCCCCTGTACCGACCAATGCGAATCTTACCTGCACTGACGGCTGCTGGGTCATCCAGGAGGCGGAGTATGGGCTGCTGGCTTCCACGGTGGCAGCCTTTACTCCCTGGGTGCCGAAAACATGCTTTACGGTGCATTTACGGCACACGGCACCTGCGGAGCATGCACTCTGCAGGCGCAAAGTTACGGTGGATTGCGCCGTAAGGTCACATCTACTTTAGAATCAAAAGTTGTTTCACAGGATGGATTATAGATGTCTATATCATTATATATGTGTATATAATTAGCTATCCCATTATATATGTGTATATAATTAGCTATCCTCTTGCAAGCTGAACTGAGTAAAACAATTTTTGTTTAAAAAAATCTGTCTGCGTCAAATTAGAATTTAGGTTAATCTCTGATCATTTTGTATACTCCATATTCTGTCTCAGTTATGTGAAACTGGGCACCTTCTGGAGATGGTGAAGTGAGTGGGTGAGAAAGACTGCTGTTCATGCCAGTTCCCACAGGCCACTCATGAAAGTTTGGCAGCTCCCACTTGATGCCTTGAATGTGATGCAGGGTCAGAAAGCCTCTTATTGCCCTCCTGTGATGATGGCAGCATAGGACCAGTTCAGATGATAGCGCCAACTAACCCTGTTCACATGCAGTGAGTGCTCACATCCCGCTTTCCTCCCAACATGCCACCCTGCAGCTTCATAGTCTGTGAGGTGTTCATCTGAACTGCCTCTCACACCCAGTTTAGACTCAACATTGAAGCAGTATTTAAAGCACGTGTGGGGGGGCAGTTTGGATAAATCATCACGTACATTTTATTATGGACCTTTGTAAGCCATCTTGAATGAGCAAACTCAGGAAGATAGTGGAGGACAGGAAGGCCTGGCGGGATATGGTTCATGGGATCACGAAGGGTCGGACACGACTTAACGACTGAACAACAACAACAAAGCCATCTTGGGCATTTGCTTCGGCTTGGGAAAGACGGGATATAAATTCATCAAATAAACAAATAAATAAAATTTATGAAGGATAACATGCTGAAGGGATGTATGAACTCATATCTCACATCATGTGGTAGGCAGGACTGTTTGAAAGTAATCCAAGCCAGTCCATAGCCTGTCACAATGGAACTGGGAATTATAGCTAAGAAAACAAACTAGGATTAAAAACCTGATTTGCTATCCCAGTTTGTTGGGTTTGCTTAACTCACAGTTCCCCAATTCAGTTGTCATAGGAAACTGTGATTTAAGAAACCAGAAAGTGTACAACTCAGGCAGGCAGAGGAGAGAGAAGAGGAAAGTGCTCTTTGGTTTTCCAGCTCATTCACAATCAATAAACCATAATTTGTTGGATCATCTGAATTTAGGAGTTCAGCATTCTGGAAGTTCCCAAGCTTAGAATTCCTTCCATAAGTACCCCCCCCCTTCCAGCTTTTGTTAAATACTGTATAAGTGCTTTAGGAAGAGTATAAATATGTGCTGTACACTCATTTGTAAAGTAACACTTGTTTCTGTCAAATCTGTTCTTCCCGCTAAATACACACCAAGGTTCAGGAAAACAGTGATATCTTACTTTCAAATGTACTTTTTCAACATCTGTCGTAAACTTTTATCATTTATATTGTAAATGTGTTGGTAGGGTTCTTTTATTTTGTATTGTATGTTTTATATTGTACAGTACATTGTGCTAAGAAATAATAAATACCACTTTTATTATTCACTTTTATTATTATTATTCTTCACTTTTATTTTATTATTATTACTTTTATTATTCACTTTTACTGGTTGTCATAATCATAGTACATTATAATGGAAAGTATTTTAGCATTACATTCCAACAAATAAAATTTGTTATTAAGAGATTATTGATTTGTCACGTTTTAGATGAATGCATATAGCTGTTAATTTTCAAATAAGGTTTAATCCTGTTCCTGGATAGTTATCTTGTGAATGAAAAAATCATGTATGGAAGGATTTCACTTCTTTATAAACACACATCCTTTAAAATATATGGTGTGACAGTTCTGAGTTTATTGCAGTAAGGTGAAATTTCAGGTTTATTAGTATATGTCGATTTTTAAAATCCCAGGAGTTGTCTGAAGGCTTTCCTCTTCTCTGGAAAGACGATTTGAAAACGCTATGTTTGACCATCCCGTTACCATATAAGACGATTTGAAAATGCTATGTTTGACCATCCTGTTAGCTCTGACCTGGAGGGGGAAAAAAAGCTTTCTTCTTGGTTAAGATGATTGCAAGCGAGAACATACTTTGATTGCATGAAACATGCCTCGTAATGCAAAAGTGGTATGTGCCACACTGGCCATATTCTGAGCCTTTTGGGGTTCACGTAGTTAGGATCTATTTGGTTCCTTTTGAGATGGTCTGTACAGTGGTAATTGCAATCTGAGAGTGTAATTTCTTGCCCCTTTTTGTAATGATCGTACTTGTTTGGATTTTAAAACTTGAATGTGAAAGATTATAAATAGTTTAAACTCTGACTAAGAAATGATCATATGTTCCATGGACATATTTACAAATGTAAAAAAGGTGTTTCCTCTTTTTAGGGCAGCTGATCAGCTAAGGGTGTTCTAGTCTAATCAATTACAGTGCCATTTTGTGCTTTTCTAGGAATCTTTTATTTATACATCAGCCATAGTCTCAGTCCTTGAAAATAAAAGTGAAGTACCCTGAAAAGTATCACATGATGGCACTGTTTCCATTTCCACCTCCAATATTATGAAATAGAGCTATAGTAAACCAGTATTAAAAATAGTGTATAATGCCAATGTACTTTTGTATAATTTATCTAAAAAAATCTAACTGCTGCAGTTATTAATATTGGTAGTAACACATATTCATAGATGTTCAGGAAGTATTTTGTAAAATTGGATATTTCTCATTTTATTTTGAGTATAGTGAAACTATTTTACAAAAATATTTAAATTCAGTTAATGCTGAAATATGCAAATTCATTAAACATTTTTTTTAAAAAATACATTTTTATGTGAGTGAGATGTATAGCTATACATCCTTATATAATTGGGAGCTTTTTTAGAAATCTACAACCTTAATCCAGATGCATTTTGGAAAAAATGCAAATTATGCTTCTAGTAGCAGGAAAGCATGTAGCATGTACTGAGGTCAGAGGCAGATTCAGAGTGAACGGTGTTTATAGATTAACATGACAAAACTTTCATTTTGAAAGAATATATGATTTAATGCATATGGATGTAAGAAATCATTAAACCTAGACATAGTAATTTTGTATCTAAATCTTCGATTTTGAGTGATTTACCTATAGATTGGTACCTGGGTTTCGGAGGCATTCAGGTTTATATGTAGCCAGTGGGAATACCCACTAGATGGCCATTCCTTGCTAAGTAAGTGCCCGCTTTAAAGGCAAGTCAAGTACCAGATTCACAGCACAATCCTGCCTAACTTTAGGCCGGCAGAGCATGTGCTCTGCCAGCCTAAGGAGTCGCAAAAATGCCATAAGGCACTTTTGCGGCTTCTCTAGTGTAAGCGGCCATCGCCCAGGACCTGCGCCGGACGACCCAGGTAAGTCCTAGGCTGGTCGGCAGGAGGGCGGGGGTGGCGGGGGAGAGGGCCATTGGCCAGCACGGCCTAGGAGGGGGTGGGGATATCGGCACTGATATTCCAAGCCCCTTCCCTTGCTGGGCCAGCATTACATGGCCTCCCTAGTTGTGCACCAGCTAAACAGCTAGTACACATCTGAGGAAGCCCATTGGGGCCTCCGTCCACTTCCCCCGAGGTGAGCCTCAGCTGCGCCGGCCGTCCTGCCTGCCTGCAACCCAGCAAGGATGCAGCGGCCGGCTATTTTGGCCAGCTGCCGCATCTTAGGCAGGATTGGACTGTCAGTTGTGACTAGAAATAAAATACGTATTCATATGTCACATCTCCAGCATATAAGGGAATTGTGTACTGCATGATGTAGTGGGAGAGAAAAAATCCAATGGTGATAGAGCAGCTAACAGCTGGGGCTTGGAAGTATGCCACGCTCTGTGTTTATACTCCAGGAACATCGTCTGTCTGAAATCTGTTCTGAATGTGTGATGTTTTGCTGTACGTTCATGTTCTGAAAGAAAGAAGAGAAAATGGGGGAGAGGGTTACCATTACAGTCAGTGGCCCATGAAGTTCTGATGTCATCAGTGTCCATGTTTTATTGCAAGGCACTACACAGTCCAAAAACCATCCTTAGGAAGACTTGGGTGTGTGTTGTGATCATTTACGGGCCAAGAGAAATCTCCCCACTTTCTTTACACAAAACAGTAGTGAAGGATCACTATTTTGTTCTCTGAATATGTGCTGACGGGAACAGTTTGACTTGTATAACTAACTTGCCGTATTTTGAATAATTAACAATGCTGTTTAGAGAATGTAAAAATCGTATTCCATCCTTGCAACTTGATAACGCTGTGTTTGACAAAAGACTCTCAGTCTGTGTGTTTGACAGTTGACAGTATAATAATTTGTATAATAAAAGATAAGAGATTACTAATATTTAGAAGATTATTGAGAGGTTGTTTAAAGGCCTTGTGGCATAGACTGGGCTTCGATGACAAAATTAGAATATAAAAGAAAAAAGCATTCATTATTCACAGCTGTCTTTTCATTTATGTGTCCATTTGTTCATGTATGAGGTGAGGAATCTCAGATTATGGAAACAGTAGACTTCTTTCTTTACTATATTTTACCATGCAAATTACTTGCAATTTCCAAGGGCCACTGTTACTTTTCAGGACAAATTTCACACAATAGGAATTCAGTGATTATTCATCCAGTTTAATTAATTCAATTAAATAAGTCTGATGCTGTCAGGTGTTCTTTTAATAATTGAATCAACATGCAGATACATAATAAGCATAAAAGCGTTTCTAGCTGCAGTTAATTTAGATCCAAAAGAATCTGCTATTTCACTACATTTGATATAGATTATTCTATAATATTTCAGTAATGGGTTGCACAAAGGCTGCCTTTTAATTCTTTGCTTTCTCAAATGTCGTTATATATAATGGTTTAAAACAGAAGGTGTTCAAGAGAGGGTGACCTTTTTCCATTACCATGGTTCCTGTCATTAATGCATTATAATTTTCTTTAGAAGTCTGGAAAAAAAATTGTATATGCAGTCTGTAGCAAGTAGGAATAAAAGCATGTTCGTGGAAGTTTAGAATTGCTTGTTATTACTGAGAGATGGGGGTGGGGGAAGAGGGGAGGAAGTAACTTTATTGTTATTTTTACTGTGAAAGTTTAAACAAACCTTAGACTTTTTATACAAAGCAGTTATAGGCTTGAAAGTTTGGCATCTGTAGCCTGAGCAGCACTTAATTTTACTCAGCTGCTAAAAATAGTATGATCCCATAGCTAAATTTAAAGCTAGTGGAAGACTGTATTAAGACTGGATAGTGCATGAAAGCTGGCACAATGGCTTAATATCCTACATACAAGACATTATTTTATTGTATCAGTCTTTTAATGAAATATATGTTTACTAAAGGAAAAAAAACACATAGTAAATAATTTGCTTGGTGTGCTCTCAGCAGTGCTTGATGTCATAATTATTGTAAATATTAATTGGTGTGCTGAAAATGTAAGCATGATGACTTTGTATTAGATGAAAATAGTCTGTGTACTGGTAAATAGATAATCATACAAAAGTAATTGGGGTTTTAAAACCCCAATCTATTCTGCCAGCATGAGCTCGTTTGCATGTTAATCACAAGAGTGATTTCCTACTTCACAAGCAAGTTCACAGTCTTTCATAACCACTTTTAATTGCATTTAAAATGTTGCAGGGTTAGGATATTAGAAATGGAGGCGTATCTGTGTCAAATTAATAAAAATATTGCTGAAAATCTTTATAGACTAAAGGCTATAATATTTTAAGGCCTTGTATTTTTTAATTAGCATATATAAAGGTGTATTACAGCATATTTTTGATCTAGGTGAAGTATATTGGATCTCATAATGGATTAATTTACAAATGTAGTTTTCCTACCTAGAAAGCTGATAAATGAAAACACAATTATAGGCTAGACCCAATAGGTAGTTTTATTGGGACAAGTCATGGATACACTAGTATGTTAATTATACTCACATTAATATAATATCAGTTAGGAAAACAACATTGACAATGATATATAATGTTTTATTGCCAATTCTGTCTATAAATTGCTTGCATAGTATATACTTTGTTAAATGTAAAATTATATGCTAATGTACTTTTGCCCCATTCAAGTATATTTCAGAATTTAAAAAGCAAAATTATTAACCTGTGTATCTGGTTTAAAAGCAGATTTAACTGTGTAATCTTAAACTGATGTAATAAAAACTAGTAAGTCTTGAATAATGTACGCAGTATATATAATTGTTGATGATTTAAACTTGTTAAAAGTAATTTGTGAATTTAAATCTTATGTGGCTTTAGAACTGGATAGCCAGGTAGAACTGGAATAGCTACAATCTGTTGAAACAATGGCTTTTCACTTTTGAAGTTTAGGTGTCATAAAGTATCAATATTTAATTTAAAATGAATTTATGGTGTTGATATTGTAAGATTCCATACAGCTTTCCTTAAAACCTGGGCAAGTTACATGTCATAGCTAAGACAAAATGACTTGTTCTCTGAAGGGAGTAAGGATGAATTGCAACTTTCTAGTAAAATAGTGTAAGTTCACAATGAGTACAACGTGATCATTCTCGAAGACACAAAGCTAATTTTTACTCAAGCTGTTAAAAATTATATTTAAGAAGATGAAGAGTTTGACAATTAAAGACAACCCCCCCTTTCCATTTTGAAAAGGATATATTTGCTTTTATCACCAGGTGTTCTTTCTAATATAAATTACCAAGATGATGTTTCCATAACATAGCTTGGGGTGCTCTGGAGATTAAAACTACCAAAACAGACCTATTAAATTTTTCATAGGGAGAGTTCACTAGGGATAATATTCTTTCTTCCCATTTTCCAGATGTTTTATGTAATTCTGCATCTTTCTAAACCCAAATCGTTGCTTTTCCGGAAAAAAAAAAGTACTACTGAGACTAAGATGAAAGGCAAGAACTGTTGAAATGTTAATTTTACTATCTGCTATTGAGGTTTGATACCTTTTTGTATTTTTCCACTTCCCCCAGTAGCTCAGTTCATGGATCTTGTGGTATTTTAGTTGTTTGAAGTTTAGAAACTTGCAGCACCAGCTTAGCAGAATACAATGCCACTTGGCCTGTGACACAATGAAGGATTGTTTTTGGTTTTGCTGGCTTCCACTTTACCAACTTTAACTTACTCACCAATTATTGGTATTAAACATAATAGGAAAAGTGTCATAACAATCAGTGTTATGGTATGGTAACTGTAGTTAAGATGGTTTCTAACCGCAAAGTCTTGACATCTAATACAGAGAAATAAAATCTGGAAATGGAATGGTTGTGTTTGCCTGTAGCTTGATCCATATATTACTGGAGCATTGTATGAGACCCATGTAGCTGGATCCCATGTCACTCAGATAGCTGCAAGCCACGTCACTCTGGTAGCATCGGGGGGGGGGGTTGTTTCTGGTATGAAAGGAACCACATCATTCCCCATTCCTGACATGGTTCCTTCCTGCAGACCCTGTAAGGTAAATCTCAAAGTCATTTATATGGAATGAATATAGCTGTTTCTATATAGAAGCAATGTAGAAGCATAGCTGTTTCTTGCATTCATCTTGCTGCTCCATTTTCTTAAGGACATTATCCAAGTATGAAATAATGTTGATGTGTCCATTCATTGCCTACTGCAGGGGTTCCCAAACTGTGCATCATGACTCCTTAGGGCATCACAGCACAGTCACAGGGGCGTCGTGAGATGTTCCCGGTAGCTCCTCCCACCTGTTCTCCTGGGCACCACCATCTTGGATCTCGTAAGATCCAAGATGGTGGCGCCCAGGAGAACCAGTAGGAGGAGCTACTGGGGGAGTCATGAGCCAGGAAGAAGAGGCTGCGGAGACTCATGAGTCAGGTAAGTTTGGGAACCATTGGTCTACTGTAATCCTCATTATTTTCATTCTGATCACCAAAGCATGTAAGATAAACTAGATTTTTCCATTTCATTGAGGCTTTTGTTCACTAAGAACTGTTTGGAATGCAGTGTATTTCAATAACATATTTCTGAAACGGCGTGCTATATAGATGCATCACCATACTTTTTGGATGTTGCAGTGCGTGCCCATGACTCTAATTCAACCACACAGCCATCCCCCCCAAAAGTAATGTCAGTTCCATCTGGAGGAAACACCACATTTTCACAAATAAAACTGGTACTCTTGCAAAATGTGATAATCACAATATAATTAACAATTTGAGGGAATGCTATGGGACCAAGGTGACCAGATACAATGGAGGACAAAGTGCTTATACCTTTAACCATTGTATAAAAGAGGGAATTTTGGCAGGTGCAGCTTTTTCCACCCTTCCATGATGAGCTGCACCTGCCAGAATTCCCTCTGTATAGACATCTGTATGTATTGTTGTGATTGCTCCCATTAACAGGGGAGATACGTCCTTTAATTGGTTAATGACTTTTTAGTACTGGATTGCTCAGAGTTAAAACATTCCAAGTCCCATCTCAGCGCAGCTACTTTAACGGTTGGTTTGTCACCATCATGGTCTGTGATGTTATATGTCTGTGATGTTGCTGAAAGTTGCACTGGCCTTACTGGTCTAATATCACATTGCAAAACAGCATCAAATTTGCTGTTTGGAGCCATGCCTTAGTTTTTTATTGTATTAATGCTTTCCAGGTTTTCCATTGCTTGAAGTTAGTGTTTTGGATGTGTTTCCCAAATTGGCAGACTATCACTTACTGCTAGTAAGTATTCATTAGTTGTTTGCAAAATTTTCCAATTTAGTTCCATCTGTGAAGTTTGTTAATGTACTGTTAACTTTCTTCACCAGATCATTAATGATGTTAAATACAGCTGGTGCTAACAGTGAACTTTTTGGCACTTCAGTGCATCAATTCTTGTCACATTTTATGTGCTTCCAATTACCATGACACCATGTTTACTCTGTTTACTGAATTTTAGATAACTGTGACATTTTATTTGTAAACTGTTCCTTAAGGAGACTTAAGAATCTCAGGGTCCAGTCCTATCCAACTTTTTAGCACCGGTGCAGCTGCAGTGCACTTAATGGTAAGTGCAGTGCACTTACCCCCAAGGTAAGTGAACAGATGTTCCTTTACCTTGAGGAGACCTCCATGACTGCCTTCCCATCGCAGGATGCTGTGCACACCCCGTTGGCACAGCTGCATCAGAGCTGGAAAGTTGGATAGGATTGGGCCCTTAGTGATGTTGCTAAATAGTTAACTTTAACCCAGAGGTGGCACAAGTGAAAAATTGACTGGTGGAGGGGTGGAGATTCCTTAGGGGGTCAAACGTTTCTCATATTAGAAACTTCTAAAATCAGAAACATGTTGTTTATATTATATTAATGCTCCAAACCTAAACGTATTTACTCAGAAATAAGTTACATTGATTTAAATGTTTACATTCAAGTAAGTTTGACTACAGTTGCAGCTTTAATTAAAATCCTTATTTTAAAAATGTACAGGGGGCGATATACATGGATTCACTTATCCACAGATCCGGGATTTGCACACACACTCCCCACAGCCCTTATCTTTATTTCTTGCTTAAACAAACAGTTAAACAAACAGTTCTTGCATACATACTTAGGCTTTCATGGTCAGAGATTTCTAAAACAGTGTTAAAAGCACTATTTGGGTAAACATACCATGGTTCAAGACAGTTTTCTCCTGACATTTCGCCTCCATCTGTGGGAAGCATTGTCAAAGGAACAGAGATCTGTATCCTTTTGGTCTGAGATCTATGCCTCAGGCGGTTGCTTACTGCATAGGGCTTTAAAAAAGGAGTGTTATCCACTGAAGAGATCAGACCCAAAGGATATAGATCTCTGTTCCTTTGACAATGCTTCCCACAGATGGAGACGAAACGTCAGGAGAAAACCCTCTTGGACCGTGGTTTGTTTAAATAATGTGTTTGACTCTGTTTTAGAAACAGTCCTTGCTTCAACAGAACGTTATAAGCAGCAGCATGCTGCTGATAGCACAGAGCCGGAATGATTCTAGCAAGGAGCCTCGGTGTTAGAGAGACGCCGAACATTAACAGGAAGCAGAAACTGCTTCTTATCTACGTTCGGAGCCTCTCTAGCACCAAGGCTGCTTGCTAGAATCATTCTGGCTCTGTGCTATAAGCAACACACTGCTGCTTATAACGTTCTGTTTAAACAAGAAATAAAGGTGGGGCGTGGGGGAGGCGTTTGCCCGTATCCGCGGTTTTCACATAATTGCGGGAGACCTAGAAAGTATCCCCGCGGATACAGGGGCCAAACTGTATTTATATTTGTAACCCTCTTCAGTAAGAGCAGAAAGTACAAAAAATAGAAGTACAAAATCAATTGCAACTTCAGAGTTTAACCAAATGCTCAAGATAATAATAAAATCATCTTCATTTAGCATCTAAATGATATCAATTTTGGCAACAAATTGACATGGCTGAATATATGATGTTCCAAAGGTATGGTGCCGCTGAGAAGGCACCACCTCCTAACTTCCAACAGTAAGGTTACCTGGGATAGGGTTCCCAGTAAGTGATGATCTGTGTGAACAGACGGGATCATACTGGAAGGATATTGTTGTTTTTTATTTCACTGTTCTTTCTAGAGATGCTGCTAGGTTTGTTTCTATTTTTTGCATATATATTTTTCTGAATAGAGAGCATTCATGGGTAGTCTGATTTCTGTTATGGAAGTACATCTTCCTGTAGAGGGGATGTTTTGTCTTTATATTTGCACTCAGGACTGCCTGAGTGCAAGTTAATTTTGAATCATTGGGTCTTACCACGAAGAAGACCTGCATGTGAGAGTGAGATTCAAGTTAACACTGTAACACATTTGGGTATCATTCCTGTCTCTGTTTGAAATTGCTGCAAAATGCCTTAGACATTTTTGTCCTGGGGAGTAGCAACTGCCTGGACAAAAATAGTTACTTAGAAAGTGGCCTCTGTTGCTGGCGATTTTTCTCCCATGGTGAGCTCCATTGCTTTACCACAGGGTCTTGAATTCCTATTAGACTACATTCCTTCATTCAGAAGGATGAAGGGGCAGTTTGCCAAGGACAGCACGAAGGAACAAACTGGATGAGTCACTGCTGTCAAATTTGGACCTTCTGTGTGTGCATACACATATATACATGTTTAAAAAAAGCTTAGTTAATAGCTAAGCAACTAGCTTTTAAAGCATGTGTATTGCCTCTTTACATATAAAGGGGAAATACTTGGCTAAAGTGGATCCGTATTCATAGTGAAGCAGATTAAAACAATGCAATATAATATTGGAGTAGCTACATTTTTTCCAACATTAAATTGCATCGGCCAAGACAACGAAGAGCAGGAACCGGTAAGTCACTATGAAAATATATGTGCCGACAGTGCAGTGTAGTAAAACAGTTAATGAAGAAGTAGAATTTGGTGCATTTAAAATGGTACTGCTGAAGTTCCTTGAGGGGCTAGTGTTCCCTGACTTAATGCTTGAGTTTATTGTTTGGTGGCATGAATAAGGTGTAAAATCACTTTATCCAAAACAGATGCAGAAAAAGCAATTTTGATATAAAACACTTTTTTTAAACATTGGAAAATCCTTTATTTGAGATGTTGATCTAAACATGTTAGAAATACCGTATTGGTCTGAGTATAAGACTCACGTTTTTCTCCTAATTTAAGTTTTTAAACTAGGGGTGCGTCTCATAATCAGGCTCTTGCAATTTGGGTTTGCAGCCGCCCCTCCCCCAGGCTCAGCAGAGAAAGGGCAGCAAAATACTCACTGCTGCTGCTCAGCTGTGCAGTGAGGGCCTTTGAATGGCATGGGACATTGCTGGAAGAAGCAGCGAGGCTAAGAGGAGATTTCGGAGCATGTGTTTGTTTTTAGTGGAGATAATGGCAGAGATACAGTGGGCTCCTTCTCTGCCCTGCAGGGCTTATGGTATGTCCTTTTTCTTTGTTAAAACAAGAGCACACATACCTCTCCCCTTTCCAGGCTGTAATCAGTTGTTAATTTTCGTTCTCTGGTCTGCTGGGTTTTGTATCCTTTTGTAAAGCAAGATCACATACACTTTCATCCCCACTCCCCAGGCAATCAATGGTTTAGGCTGCAATCCTGTGCACACTTTCCTGAGGGTAAGCTCCATTGAGAACAGTGGGACATGCTTCTGAGTAGACATGCACATGATTGCACTGTTCGTTAAATCACTGGCATAAATTTAATGCCAGTGATTTGATTAATTTTGTTTAATAGCACTGAACTTTAAGGGTGCGTCTTATAATCAGGTGTGTCTTATACTCGGGACAATACGGTATATGTAAAAGCTACAGTACTTCTAATCTGATGTGTGTCTTCTGATTTCACATTTCTTCATGTACAGTAAAACCTTGGATTGTGAGCATAATTCGTTCCGGAAACGTGCTTGTGATCCAAAGCACTCATATATCAAAGCGAATTTCCCCATAAGAAATAATGGAAACTCAGATGATTCGTTCCACAACCATTTAATCATATAAAAATGATTACAGTAATACAAAATACAGTAGAAAGTCAAAATAAAACAAATTAACTTGCACTTTACCTTTGAAAAGAATCGTGGCTGGTGTGAGGGAGACGAAAAAGGAGAGAAGGAGGAGTGTAGAACGTCTATCACGAACGTTGTTGTGTAGGTGTAGGACGTTATTGTGTAGGAAGTCTATCACTAACAGGATCACTGCTATCTGTTGGCTCACTGGACTGAGACTGGGAGACAATTACCCACAATCCCGCAGCGATAGAGACTACTCGCAGAGGCGTAACGGGCCTCACCGGCGCCTTTCCTCACAGGGCTGGCTCCACGCGCCTTTCCTTCTATGCACAATCGTGAGGGCGGCGTAAGAAGGCAGCCGTTCAGTGGTGGAGCCTGAGCGTAGCGCCCCACACCCGGAGCAGCTGCTCCTCGGTCTCCAAAACCTACTTGTAATGCAAGACATCGCTTGTTAATCAAGTTAAAATTTATTATTATTTTTGCTTTTTATGCAAAACACTCTCAAACCAAGTTACTCTCAATCCAAGGTTTTACTGTAATAGAAAGCTTAGTTGCTTCCAGTTCGGAGTATGTCGCACGTAAGTAGATTGTTAAATTGTGTTTCAAATACTGTATCACTATCAATGGAGGAAGGAGACACAAAACTAACAGCGCAATTTATGTATTTATTTATTTTTCACATTTTTATACCGCCCTTCCTCCAAGGAGCTCAGAGTGGTGTACAGATTCCCTCCTCTCCTTTTTGTCCTCACAACAACCCTGTGAGGTAGGTGGGGCTGAGAGATAGTGACTGGCCCAAGTTCACCCAGGAAGCTTCGTGGCTGAGCAGGGATTTGAACCTGGATCATCCAGGTCTACGTCCGACTCCAAAATCACTACACCATCCAAATTTCATCCTGGGCAATCCTACACAGCTCCTCCACTGGTGCAGTAGTGGTGTAGGGCAGAATGGGAGGCTTTGGAAGGGGATTTAAATCTCCTTTACATCCCCCCTTTAAAGGGGATTTAAATCTCCTTCCCCTCCAAAATCTCCTTCCCCTCCCGTTCTCCCTCCACTACTGCTGCACCAGTGGAGGAGCTGGGTAGGATTGTGCTGTAAAACTCTTGTGTTTCATTACTAGACCTGTGTGTGTGTGTGTGTGTGTGTGTGTGTGTGTGTGTGTGTGTGTGTGTGTGAGAGAGAGAGAGAGAGAGAATTCAGATGATCTGTGGGTGGGAGGATTGGAAATGTGCTGTTGGTTTGCTTGCTCCCTCTTCCCTGTCACAAGCCGAATGCCTCCTCTGAGTGCTTTCTCCTACTTCTGACCTATTTAACCATTGTTTGCTATGATATCCCGAGAAACTATGGGTAGCACTAACCTCTAAATGAGGGTTTACAAACTCATTTTAAACCAGTGGTGGCCAACCCGCGGCACGCGTGCCACAGAGTGGCACGGGAGGGTCTGTCGGGTGGCACGCCGCCCGCCGCCTCCCTCCTGGCTTCTCCCTCCGGGTCCGCACGACTCCGGAGGCCGGGAGAGAGCGTCCTCCCCTCACGCCGGCTCGGCCTATACTGCCCAGGCCTGAGCCGGCGATTCCGCACATGCGTACAATGCCGATGTGTTGTACGCATGTGCGAAATCGCCGGCTCAGGCCTGGGCAGTGTAGGCCGAGCCGGCGTGAGGGGTGGACGCTCTCTCCCGGCCTCCTCCACTCTCCTCACTGGCAAGAGGCCGCCTGGGCCTGGACTTCGGGCTGTGGCAGTGGCTCTCAAGCCCCAGCAGCAGCAGGTTGCCCCGGGCAGCGGCCAGGGGCGGCGGGGACAGCAGGGCAGCTGCCTGGACCGTGGCAAGGGGCGGCGGCGTGAGGAGCTATGACGGCATGCAAGCGCCCGATCCTCCACCGCCGTTTCCGCTGAGGAGCCGCTTCTCGGCGTCGGCGTTCACGTTGGAGTTAATGTCCTCCATGGCGCCCCACGGCAGCCTCTCAGCCCACTGGGCAGCAGCAGGAGCGCTGCCGCCTCGCAGGCTCCCTCCTTCTGTCAGGCGGCGCCGCTTCCTTCCCGCCCACTCGCCTTCCTTCCCCTCAGACTGGGCCGAGAGAGTGTGTGTGTGTGTGTGTGTGTGTGTGTGTGTGTGTGTGTGTGTGTGGGCAAACTACAGAAGCACATGAGGGGAGAGAGAGAGGGCAAACTACAGAAGCACATGAGGAGAGAGAGAGAGAGAGAGAGAGAGAGTGTGTGTGTGTGTGTGTGTGTGTGTGTGGGCAAACTACAGAAGCACATGAGGAAAGAGAGAGAGTGTGTGTGTGGGCAAACTACAGAAGCGCATGAGGAGAGAGAGAGAGAGTGTGTGTGTGTGGGCAAACTACAGAAGCACATGAGGAGTGTGTGTGTGTGTGTGTGTGTGTGTGTGTGTGTGGGCAAACTACAGAAGCACATGAGGAGAGAGAGAGAGAGAGAGTGTGTGTGTGGGCAAACTACAGAAGCACATGAGGAGAGAGAGAGAGTGTGTGTGTGTGTGTGTGTGTGTGTGTGTGTGTGTGTGTGTGTGGGCAAACTACAGAAGCACATGAGGCGAGAGAGAGAGAGGGCAAACTACAGAAGCACATGAGGAGAGAGAGAGAGAGAGAGTGTGTGTGTGTGGGCAAACTACAGAAGCACATGAGGAGAGAGAGAGAGAGAGAGAGAGAGAGTGTGTGTGTGTGTGTGTGTGTGTGTGTGTGTGTGTGTGTGTGTGTGGGCAAACTACAGAAGCACATGAGAGAGAGAGAGAGAGAGAGAGAGAGAGAGAGAGAGTGTGTGTGTGTGTGTGTGTGTGTGTGTGTGTGTGTGTACTTGCATTAGACTACTACACCATCCTGGCTCATTTATGGTTCATTGTTACGTGCTCTAAGAATGATATAACAATAAACCTTAAGTAACTGAAGGTGATTCTGTTTTTATTTAAACATGGTTATTTAATAAAATAAAAACATGGTTATTTATTATTTATTTATTTACTTTATTTATTTATTTTTGTGGCACGCCCAAGATACAAAAAAACTAAAAGTGGCACATGTCATAAAAAGGTTGGCCACCACTGTTTTAAACCATGACTTGAAATCATGGTTTGAAGGACTACCTGAATTGAGCCTCAGTGTTCACATCAATAATCTTGTAGAATCTTATTTCACACCCCATCTGTTGATCTAGCACAACCTAGATATACTGATGTCTCATTGATGCCGAGAGTTCAGTGTGCCTTCCTTTTGTACAATTAGATTTTGGGTGCAAAGTGAGAGCTTTTGGCCGTTCTTACCAGCAGGTTTATTTCGCGGGGGGACAGACAGACGGATGGTTCCATTAACTTACATTTTGCATAACAACATACATAAGTGTCAAAAGTACAATAAACATGGTGAAGGTACAGATGCTAAGAAACCATGCAATTAAACTATGATCAAAACCAGAACTTTAGGGTAATTTCAAGTAAGTTGCTTGGTTTCTGTATAAACAGTAATTGAACTTGATGAACCCCTGCTCTGAAATTAGTTTGTAAAATGTATTTTGGTTGGTGACAGATTATTTTGTTAAGTAAGCAGATTCCATATGTAGTGTTAAGAAATCATGTGTGACTTGATATTTTCCTATTAGGGTAAGACTACCTCTAATGTAGAGAGGATGCCTAAAGTTATTTACTGTTTTTACTGTGCCAAGCTGTGATTTGTTTAGTCTGCTAACACTTTTACTAAAGTGTATCCTGGATAGTGGTTTCTTATTTTCAAAGCAAATGCTAAATCCAAGACGACATTGCTTTTCAATAGTTCCTTTTCTGGCAGAAGGAATTTGATGTGTGTTTTTGTTCGGTGTCCTTTCAGTATTTCTAGTGTAGTTGTTGAAATCTATACTTTATATGATCTCATTGTACTGCCTGCATTTCATTAATGACTGACTTTGTTTGGGGCTTAGAAAGTGAAATATTTTTCATATGACACTGCCCTATATGAGTATAGCGCACCAGCTGCAAAAACCACAGACCATCTGATTTTGTGGGTTTTGAGGGCGTGAAAAGTTCAGTTGCTCAGACTAAGTCATATCTATACATTACATCGTATGGAAACGGAACTACTGTAGACTAGAAAAAAATATTCACAATAGTCTTGATTCATATAAAGATGAGTAATACATTTTATGAGAACTGAAATTTGTTTTGCAGCATGAGCTTTTGAGCAAACATATTGCTTGCATTTCTTTTTTTAAAAAAACCCGTTGTTTCCTGTTGTAAAGTTATTGATTCTGTTAGGTGGTGGTGGTGGTGGGGAGTGAAAAGAGCTTAACCTTGAAGATTTGTTCAAAATCCATTATGTGGAGTACTTTTATTTTAAATTTGAGTTGAGAGATAGAGAGACCAGTTGTCCTGATCAGGCCATTCCACTTGAGGCCATAATCCAGACAATGTCTTGTACATGTCTTCTCACAAGGGCTTCTCACATGTGTCGGATTTGAGGTTTAGAGTTGTAATAGCATTTACTTCAGAAACTACCAGAATGTTGTTGGCTGTTTTATGTGATGCTACTTTTGGAAGGACAGAAACTGAAAAGTCTTATTGGCCAGGTTCAAATGTCACATTTCCAGTCCAACGCACCATGGTTTGGTGAACTGAGAACAGTCCCCTCCTCATGTACTTGGTTTTATATCTGTTGTCTGTATTTATTTTATTCATTTCTGAAACAGGTAGCCCAATCCAATGTAAATCCCCACGTGGCGATGCAGCAGTGCTGGCACGGGCTATGCTGCATCCTGCAGGGGATTTTTGGCTGCTGGAGGTCACCTCGGGGTAAGGGAACACTTGCCCCCTTGCCCCGGGGCAACCCCCAGCATCCGCAACTTGTAAACTCAGACCTGCACCGGTGATATCGCTGGCACAAGCCCACGTTGATCCATGTCAGTGGATCAGGCCTGGGAAGGGCCTCAAGGTTTGGCTGTGCCACACCGCCAATCCCACCCCCTCCCAGGCCCAATCCTCCCACCCCTGCCCCTGTTGCCACCCCATTTTGCCCTCCCCCGCCCTGTTTCAACCCCCTCCCTGCCCTCCCTCCACCCCATTCCAACCCCTGCACCCGATTTACCTGCTCTGGTGGGTCTCTATTGCTCTTTTGGTGCGTGGGGGAAGACTCTGGCCTTACTGCAGGCATGCCGACTCCCTGCACTGCTACAAAGCGCTTTATGACACTTTTGAGGCAGTCATCGCCAAAGGAACACGTGTTCTGCTGGCGCTTCCCTCCAGTAGGACTGGGCCAAAAATGTATGTAAAAAATAATTTTCAAGAACATTTTGTAAAATTTAGTTGGATCCTAGGGAGCACACATGAAAATTAGTTGGCATTCTGTGGAAGAAATAGCACAATGAGTTACTGACTATTTACAGCCCAATCCTAACCAACTTTCCAGTGCTGATGCGCTGTGTCAATGGGGCACACACTGCATTCTGTGGTGGTGGGGCAATCACAGAGGCTTCTTCAAGGTCAGGGAACATTCGTTCCCTAACCTTGGGGCTGCATTGAGGCTGCATTGGTGCTGGAAAGTTGGCTCGGATTGGGCTGTTAGTGTGCAAGTTGTTGCACAAGCAGAAAATCAAGTCAGGAATCCAATTGGATTTCTTTGTGCAAGAACCTCATGCTATCACTTCTGTATCTCCCTTTCACAAGCAGAAGAGTAAGGATGCAACCTTTGTGTGGACGCTATAATACCTACGATGTCGTATAATGCTGCATCATTAATAGTCTGCTCATGCGTTTCAGTTCAATCACTTCTCTGGCCTAGAAATTAGTAGGATACGTATTTGCTGGCCTAAAGCCTATCATTTCAAAGGATGCCAGATGTGTAAAGTTTGACCTGTATCATTTTGGGTTGAATCTACCAGCATCTGGCAAGTCTGTTTCACAACCAAATTATTATATACTGCACCAGGATGCTAGATTACAGTGAACATAGTGACTGGACTTTGCTTAAAAATAAATAATCAATTCACTTCCCTGATTCACCCCTTTTGGATTTGGTCATGAGCATTATTATACAATATTGTGTAAAAAAAAAAGTCTCAGCGTCATAAAATGTAGTCGTTAATGTTTCAAAATGGTATAGCTGGAAGAGAATAAACTTCCAGTATTCTCATCTAATATATTAAGCCTAATTGTTAACTCTTAAGTATTTTTTTTTATTGTTCAGACTTAGATGCTCACTGTTATAAGGTTTTGAAGATGATAGGCTCTTTTAAATAAATATTTTCAAGTTAAAAAAATAGGTTCACTGGAATACTCCAATAGAAATGCAGATGAACCAAATAACTTTTCTAGAACAAGAGTTTATATTCCTTTTAAAACATGTGCTTTTCAGGAATTCAATATGTAGTAAGAAGTTTTTTTTTGTAGAACTAATAAGATACAATAATAGAAGCTGTTACTTGATTTGAATTTACGACCTCTTGCCATTTATTTATCACCTGTTTGATGTGTTACATTTGCTTGTTGAGGACAGTTGTATTTGAATAGGGAAATAGCAAATGCTATACTTACATTTGTCACACCAGATTGTGACTGACTATAATCATAACAGCATGTTAAGAAGAAACTAAGGAGTAAATAAATATGTTTTTCCTCAAAAGCAAGCAATGTCAAAACAAACATCTTGCTTTCTGCTACATTAGCTTGGTAGAGAACTGGAGTGGGGTGTACCATATTTTACGCTCCATAGGACGCATCGGTCCATAGGACGCATGCATCCTATGGAGCATAAAATACAGAAAGTTTTTTACTTACCTGGGCTTGGGGGCGCTTCGGGGAGGCCTGTGGGGGCTTCGGGGAGGCCTGCGTGAGCCTCTGCAGGCCTCCACGATGTTCACCTCGGCCGAAAACAGTGATTTTCGGTCATTTCCGGAAATGGCCGAAAATCGCTGTTTTCTCCCGAAGTGAACATCGGGGAGGCCTGCAGAGGCTCGCGCAGGCCTCCCTGAAGCCCCCACAGGCCTCCCCGAAGCGCTCCCAGGCCCAGGCTTCGCACCATAGGACGCATGCTTTTTCCCCCTATGTTTTTTTTTGGGGGGGAATGCGTCTTATAGTGCGAAAAATACAGTAATTTTTGAGGTACCAGTAGGTTTTGATTTTAAGGGCCATTCTAGATGAGATATGCGAGATCTGTATTTGGATCTCTGTTTCTCTCAGGGCTCCCAGAAGGCATTCTGGATCCTTATTCTAGATGCTTTGGGATAACCCCTCCCAATGTAGGCAAGGCCTCAGTTGTACAGCAATGCCTCCAAAGGGAGGGGTGACCCTATCCTTCCAGATCTGCTCTGCTTCCTGGCAGTCTTTTGGAGCTCCTCAGAGCTTAACATTGAACTGGTGCAGCCTTTTCAACTTGTATTTTTCCTTTTCTTTTAGTTTGCCTTTTTTTGTCTTTCCATTGCCTCTCTTACGGTGCAATCCTGAACTAAAATTGGCCAGTGGAACGAGCGTTCCACCGGCCGAAGACATTGTGAAAGTGCCGTAAAGCACTTTCGCGATGACTCGAGAGCAGGGAAGGCTGGCCCCTGCTCCGCCGCCCGGACCGTCTCCCGCCCGCTGCCAGACCCAGGTAAGGATCCAGCAGAGGGGGGGCAGTTCAGGAGCAAACGGCGGGGGCCAATAAACCCAGCTGATCGGGGAGGGGTTCGGCCTCAGCTGAATCCTGACCCCCGCTAATCGGCTGAGCCATTACACGGCATCCTCCAACTTCTGCCAGCGAAATAGCTGGTGGAAATCCAAGGAGGCCGATCGGCCTCAGCTGCAGTTACACCCGGGGAAGGGGACGAGCTTGGGAACCTCAGGATCCGGTGGGCGGCCCTGGGCTTCCCGGTGGATCTTTATGTTAGGATTGGGCTGTTAGTTAAAGAGGGGCTCGCAACAGTGCAAGGGATGGGTGCTTGTAGCCACAGGGTGCCCTTGTGAGGGTCAGCCTGTGGACCAGCATTTTCATGTCTCTGTGGCAAAGCAGACACCACTGAGCCACATAGGCCCCATAACATCTGGACTGTACTTCAGCTGTTTCCGCCAGCAGCTCAGTCATATGCGATGACTGCACAATGTTTGTACCATCACTGGGTCACTTACAACTACAGCAGATCACAAGATCCATTATCGTAAATGGCCTATAGCAGTGGTTTCCAACATTTTTTTTTCCACTCGTGTGCCACTTGGCAGCTCATTTCCCTAAATTGAACCCTTCATATTATTAAAATGTTTGTAATTAATGTAGTTGCTGTTATTTTAAATTTAAACTTCTCTGCACTTGAGTGAAGATTTTGCAACACGTTGTAGATCCTTAAATAAGGGTTTCACCTGTAGGCCCTCCCAGTGATGGCACTATATATTATTCCAGACTAATAATATATATTGTTAAGAGTCTGGAATAAGGATCCTTGTTCTCTTCTCCAGGGCTGCCAGAAGGCATGCACTCACCTCTACTCAGGTAAAAAGTTTATTTTGCCTTTTGCCTTTGCCATACATGTGTGGGTGGTGGTCAGGGACTCCTGAGTGAAGTTCTCTGTTGGTGTGTTGTCTGTTGGTTGCTTCTAGGAGCTTGTCTGGCGTTAGATAAACAATTTTTGTTCCAGTCATTTCTTGCTCTTCCATGGGTGTCTGTCGGCGCAATTCAGCGTAAGTCTAGGGCGGTGGAATGAGCATTCCGCCACCCTGTGAAGGTGACCCCTGACAATTCGTCGCAAATGTGCCGTAAAACACGTTTGCGACTACTCAAGAGCAGGGAATGCCGGCGCAAGGCCGGCCTCCGCTGCTCCGCTGATGGAGCCCCCGAAGGACCGCCGCCAGACCCAGGTAAGGATCCAGCGAGGGGGGGGGGGCGGTCCGGCAGTAGCAGGAGGGGGCCATTGGCCCAGCTGGTTGGGGGGAGGCGGGGGATGGCTTCGGCCATATCCTGTTCCCCACCAAGTGGCTGGGCCGTTACACGGCCTCTTCCAACTTCAGCCAGTGATTTCACTGGTGGAAATCTGAGGAGGCCGATCGGCCCCAGACCCACTTACACTTGGGGAAGGGGTGAGTGGGAGCCTGCCCGCGGCAGAGTACAGTATCCGGCAGGCAGCCAGGGCCACCCGGCGGATCCTTAGGCAGGATTGATCTGTGGATGTGTTAAAGGTAGTTCTTCTTTTCCAGTTCAGTCTGAGAGGGCAGGGTCACCCATCCCCTTGGAGGAGCTGTTGTAAAACTGAGGCCCTACCTACTTGTCCAAGGGGAGAGGCTATTTTGAAGAGTCTGGAATCCAGAATGCCCCCTGGGACTCCTGGAGAACAGAAATTCACACTAAGGATTTCTGTTGTCCTTTTGTTTAAATAACAGCAGTAGCTGTGTGGGAGGGATCAAATTGGAATATATTGATATTACTGGAGAAGACAGTTAATTCTTTCTGCTCATGCTTTTTTCCTGACGTGATCCCCCCCCCCCCCGCTACTGTTTGATGCTGTAGAAAACATACAGTTATATAGGGTCTCCTTCTAACTTGGAATCTGGGTTAACAGTTCCGTTTTGCTGTTTCATGGAGAATTTCAATTCTTCTTCATCTTTATGAAGCTGGTGATCCCTAACTGCAGTTTGTTGAATCATGAATGAACGAACAAGATCACAGGATACCTCCCACCTTTTCCTCCTCTCCTCATGAGCCCATCTAAATGTAAAGCTTCTGGTTTCTTAAACCAGGTACAGAGTTACCTGTAACATCCAGATTTGGAAACTGTGGTTTAAATCCCACCAAACTATGATAACAGATCAGCCTGGATTTTGGAGATTGCTTAAACTACAGTTTTCTGGTTCAGATCTCACGGGAAATCCTGGTTTAAGAAGCTAGGAAGCTTTATATTTAGCTGAGCTTGCAAAGAGAGTAGGAAAGGGAAAAGGGGAATGAAGTGCACGTGTTCACGTTGTTGGCTTGTTCATGAAACAACAAACTGGATTGTATGCTAAGAAAGTTTGGATTTCTAAATCCCACTGAAATTATGGTAGCTGTCTTGTTAGGAATAACTAACTTGTCTCATCGGTTAAATGCTGCTTAGTCACGACTAACTTAAGATCAAACCCAGTGATATGGTGGATCATCTGAACTGGGCCTAATTCATATTAGCTAAAAAGTGTTATATATACCATGATATTAATTACTGTTGATTGAAAGTGTCTCTTTCTGTCATTTCAGTGATGATGTGCTTCCAATTTGTTATCCAGAAATAATGACCTAATATGGGGAACTCTCTGGATGATTCATACATGCTTGAATCAAGTTCAAAACTTGATTACTGTAGTATCAAATGACAACTTGCATGAACAAGGGCTGTTGCAGATCTGCCACCTCAAATAGAGCTTTCATATTGTCTTGCATCATCTCTAAAGCAACAGTGGAGTCAGTTCATACATTCGGTGCCAATCATCATGTGTTGGGGTAATGAAGTGAATGAAAAATACATGCATGTGTGAATTGGTTCTTTGGCAACCTCTTTTGTGAACATTGATTAATTGACATCATCTGCAAAATCCCTTTCATCTCGTGAGTGGCTCTCTTTCATCTTGAGTATCCAAAAGCCCTTCTTTGGCAGGTTTTACATAGCAATATTTTTCACACCCGTCTTCTGAAACATAGTCAGGCCTTCTGAGACTCCAGCCACACCCTCTAGTTTTCATAATGTTTGGATAATTAGCATGTGGTTAATTCTTTTCTTCTATCCCTAGATGTATTTCACACAGTATTTTTTCACATCAGATTAGAAATATCTCAGAACATGCTGATTTACATGCACAGTGGCTCATGGGTGGGGTTTATTAATTGAGCAAATATGCATCTGAAATCCTAGGTTAATCTTATTTGTTATGCTTATAATGCTTGTAAATAAAAAAAAACCCTGCTAAATTGTAAATTATGCATTGATCTCAACTCATGTGAGATTTTTTAAAGAATAACCATATTTTGATTTGTGCAACATAGCTTACTAATCAGACTATGTTTCTATCTTTACTTTAAAATCTGTAAAGTAATATAGTTTATAGCAGGGATGTGGATCAAGTCTCGGACTCCAAGTCTCGAGTCAAGTCCCAAGTCTCTGAGTCCAAATCTCAAGTCAAGTTCGAAGTCTTTGCCCCCAAGTCCCGAGTCTTTGGTTGCAAGTTGTGAGTCCCTATCTATTTAATGGGGAAAACGAGTTTAAACCTGAATAAAATTCAATTTGTTGTAAAAGGCTCCAAGTCTTGAGTTGAGTCTTTTGAATCTTTTCAATCGGCGAGTCAAGTTCGAGTCAAGTCATTGACGTGACTTGAGTCCGACTCAAGTTCGAGTCAATAGATTCAAGTCTACATCACTGGTATATAGAAAATGTAAGCTGTTTTGAAATAGAGCATCTTAGGTTTGTTAGAGCCCTAAGAAACGGGGAAGCTTTGGCCAGGGTAAGGCAACCTTTGTTCCCTTGCCCCGGGGTAAGCCCCAGCAGCTGCTATGGGGCAACTCAGACTTGCACCAGCTCAGTTGTTGGTGCCAAGTCCGCGTTGCCCCAAGAAGGTGGATCTGGTCTAGGTAGGTGGTCAGAATTCAGCATGCGCTGCTGCCGCCGATCCCACCCCCTTCCCAGGCCTGATCTGCCCTTTTCCTCACTCCCGTCACCGCCTCATTCCCCCGTTTCTCCTACCTCCATGCTGTCAAACAACAGCCTACAGTATGGCTGCTTTACAGTTGCTGGTGCCAACAGAACATGCATTCCGCTGGCGTGGCAGCCCACTAGGATTGGGCTATTATTTTACTTTTATTTCAAAAATATTAAGGAACATCTTATCTGAGGATTCTGGTATAATATTAATTGAGACAGTGGGAACCTTTTTTAAAATATCTCTTGAAGCATCGGAGCCACAAATATGGTCCAAGCATGGCGGCTAATTAATGCTTATGCGGGATTTTTGCCCTTCTTTGTCTGTTTGATTGTTTTGTGTTGTGGTTATTTGTGTTATAAGCCAATAAAGGTTTATTATTATTATTATTATTATTATTATTATTATTAACAATATTTATATACCACTTTTCAACAAAAAGTTCACAAAGCGGTTTACAGACAAAATCAAATGATTAAATGGCTCCCTGTCCCCAAAGGGCTCACAATCTAAAAATGATGCAGAAGAACACCAGCAAATAGCCACCAGAAAATACATTGTGCTGGGGTGAAAGGGGAGCATCTCTCCCCCTGCTAAATATAAGAGGAGCACCAATTGAAAAAGTGCCTCTTGCCCAGTTAGCAGGGGTAACTGCCCAGATAAAGCATGTGCTGGCAATGTCATTTTTCAGTGGCCATTATTTTTATTTTATTTATTTTAAAAAGTTATATCCCGCCTTTTCCTATGCCGAAAGGATTAATATCCCATAAATATCCCATGTAAATTATGAGGCCTGAATGTCTGCATCCGATAGATTGGCCTCTTAATGGTTGTTTGATTGTGCCAATGGGGCTGACCTCAGCCAATTGCACTGATCAAGTGACAAAGTCTCACAAGTCATATTCTTCTGTCACATCAAAGCACAATTTTGGTTGACCAGATCTTTTCCTGTTTTGGTGAATGAATGGCAAATTTCAGATTTCCCTCTCTTAGGGCGCAATCCTATCCTACTTACGCCACCGTTGTAACCAGCGGCACAGCGAAAACAGGAGGCCCCAGAATGGAAAGAGGTTTCAAATCCCCTTTGAATTCCCCTTTTGGAGGGGATTTGAACCCCCTTTCTGTTCTGGGGCCTTCTGTTTTCGCTGCGCCGCTGGTTACAACGGTGGCGTAAGTAGGATAGGATTGCGCCCTTTGGCAGTTGGTACACTTAACAAGTCCGTAGTTCTACATTATGAAATGAACTTTAGCCCAGTGTTCCCATGTATCATCATAGGCAGCCTGATCCTGACTAAAATTAGACTGGCAGAGCATTTGTGGTTCCTTTAGAGTAAGCGGCGCTAGTGTGGAGGCTGGCACCGTTTACTCAGCCGCAGACCCGGACCTGTGCCGACTGCCGCAGATAGGTTCTGCACTGGTTGGCACAGGGGCAGGAGGAGAGTGGGCAGGGGTGGTGAGGGAGGGGGCCATTGGTCAACCCAGGCTGGGAGGGGGCAGGGATATTGGTGCTGAGTTGCGCCGATATCCTATGCCCTGTCCCAGCCCAGGCTGGCCTTACACGGCCTCCTTCAGAGCTGGCGTGCAACCGAGGAGGCCCATTGAGGCCCGCACCGCTTACACCAGGGGAAGGGGGTGAACATCCCCATCTTCACTTCTTCATTGCTGCTGAAATCTTCAGCAATGTAAACGTATTTGATCTGCTGTAATGTAGTGTTTAGCTGCCAAATAACAATTTATTTGTGTGTGTGTGTGTGTGTGTGTGTGTGTGTGTGCGCGCGTGCGCTGACTTGTCCATTCCTTTGCTGATTTTGTTGTTTGCTTAGCCTTAGGGTTTGTTTTTTAATTGCTGCTGTTGCTTTTATTGTCTCTTTTCAATTGGTTTGTTTTATTATTTGTAGGCTACCTTGAGTCCTGGAAAAAAGAATCATTAAAAAACAAAAACAAATATAAGAGTTTATATCGTTGTGCTTGAGGTACAACATTAAAGTCCACTTGTAGAGCATTGTGAACGCGCACAGGAATGGACCATACTGCTTAAGTACATCAGAATGTGAATACTGTATGAGCCTGATGTTTTTTCTCATAGACATTGTACCAGATTGCAGAATTTCTAGAAGACCTATCTAGTGAACAGAGTAAACATCTCTGAAGAAATAGAAATGAACATCAAGCACAGTCGTGTCCTGGCAATATATTTATCTAAAAAGTTTGCTCTTCTTCTGGAAAAGAAAAGAAAAATATTGGAAAAGTTTGTTTCCAATATCAGTCTTGATTCACACTTAAGTGGGATTCAGTTACACAGTACTTTATGGTATTCTGTTACATGTTCTAAGTGGTAAAGTAATTCTTCCAAATCATGAAGCGCAGTGCATCATTATTTTGAAGCTGCCTAACTACATAGTTTGTTGAATGCACTTAGGAGGTAGCTTATTAATTGCACTTCAGCATGCTGAAGTACTTCAATAGTTATATAAGAATCCAAGCAGAGTGCTTTTCTAAGCATCTGTTGTCTAATTGTCACTGGCCTGTAATTGATAGGCATATCAACTAGAACATTCTCAGGTGAAGTAGTGGGTAATGTCATAACTGAACTCACATCAGATGTATTCCTTAATTTTCACTGTAGTAGCTTCCCTTACTGAACCACCAAATCTCTTGCAGGATTTTTTTTTTAAAAAAAATAGCTGTTAGGGGCTGTGTTGAGAATTCAAAGATAACTTCATGGAGTTTGAGGTCCTCTTAGCTGCTATGGTTCACGGCCAATGCCTTTTGTATTTTAAAATAATTCACTGATTTCTTATCAGTTGTTGGCTGTGCTGTCATTATTCAAACCCTTACCAGGCAGGCTGGGCTAATTGCTACATTTTCTGTGAGTATCACTGTACATAATAATAACAACCAGTATTTATATACCGCCTTTTCTTTGGTGATTGCATTTCTCCTTTGACTTTAATTCAAAGACAGTTTACACAGGCAGGCTTTATGTTCCAGTCTTTCATAGAACCCTTCATTCTAGATGGTTTCTTTCACAGTCCAGCTTCTCACTGGCATCCGTCTCATCACACTTCAACTGACTCCCACTCAAGGTCCCTGCTGCAGCTCCTCTCCCTCACAGAGGCTCTGCAGCTTATCAGTGACGTGCCAGCAGCTCTCCGACAGACTTCCGGCCGTCCCGAACTGCCGTCCTTGAGATCTTCAGGTATATGAGACGGTTGCTCTACCAACTGAGCCAGACCTCCTGCCATCTCTCTGTACTATGGTTTCTGATGTTTAGATGCTTGTGTGTGTGTGTGTGTGTGTGTGTGTGTGTGTGTGTGTGTGAGAGTGCGCGCACTCACGTGTGTGTGTGTGTGTGTGTGTGTGTGTGTACGTACATCCCCCTCTCCTTTTTCTCTTGTACTACATCAGCTGGTGCTACTCTCTCATGTTGTCTATTAATTAAATTTCCCATTTCAATGCTGAATAACATTGAATTGATTTTCCTAAAAGGTCATATCTTTTACTATTCCTAAATTCAAAAGATTCCACATAGTGTAGTCAATAGTTTTTCCTTTAACCACTTAGCAGGCGATCTTGTTTACACGTATCTGGAAGTAAGACCCACTTGCCTTTTATGGAAAGTAATTTGCCAACACAATCCATTTTTCACTTGTTTGCTGGTGCTCTACCTGAGTTAAATGCTTCCAGGTTGCCTGTAATTTGATGGGCTGAGACTGATGGAGTAAAAGTAAAATTGTGGCAATAAAAGACCTGTCAGTTTTTACTATTACTGATGACCTTATGAAATAAACATGTCTCCATAGTAAGCATTTTATTCTTTTAAGTATTTTATATAATTTGACAATGTTTGATAGGCAGAAAAATGTGCTTATTCACTTGAATTTTGGCAGATTGACTACTACTGTTGCATTGTGATTAAAGAGGTAGTAGGTTAAGATCTATTTCTTAAACTCAAAAAAACCAGTAGAAATCAGACATCCAGAGATAGAAAAACATGTGTACCAACCTACCACATTGCTTAGCTATGATAACAAAAGTCTTTCAAAATTCTAGAATAAATTATATCAGCATCATCTACTACGCCTGCTAATTAATGTACATTTTAATTAGAATAGTAATACATAAAATGACACAATCAGTGTCTTTTTCATTACACTCACACTCAGTTGAAGGATGGTAAAATTCTCATTTTAATATTTATTCTCCCAATTTCTTACATTTCTTCTCCCCAACAATTGTCTTCTGTGTTTGCCCTTTCCAATATTATTTTTGTTTTGTGTCCTAGGGAAAATTTGAATTTTTAAATTGGTAATTGAATTTTGACTTCCTACTTTCATTAGGCAGTACCTATGCATTTATGATTGAGTTCTACCCAACCTCTTAGTTTGTCTTTAACAGATGTACCAATATGGACTGATACATTTGTAGAGATGAAGCAGAAAGCACAGCCCTAATGGGTCTCAAAGTGTGCTGGGAGTACTTTCGTTAGAGGACTGGGAATTGCAGGTTTTTGGCTCATGTGGTAGGTCAATTAGAGATCAAAATGAGTGGTTTAAAATAGGTTGAGGGTAGAGAGAAACCCACAAAGGTCAGGTTGAAAATTTTAGCGAAGTGTGGAGAAAAACCTTGACCAGTGTCCACTGGCATCACTGCAGGGGGGCGGAGCTCTAAGTTCCACCACGATCCGACCCTCCGTTACACGGGTGAATGAAGCAGCCCCGCCCCCCCACCTTCGGAGCCTTTCAGGGCAGCGAAAGCAATGCACAGGGAGTCTCCTGTGATCCCTGATCGCCTGGACAGGCGAGGTGGCGGAAGCCGGCTGATGAGTCTCCGACGGCCGGCTGGAGGACGGGCTGGCCCGGACACACCTTTATAGCACCCCATCTGTCGTATTTTATTTCTTTAAAATATTCTGTGCAGTTCAAAGGCAATGGGAGATAGAAAATACTCAAATTAAGAAATATTTTTTCCTTTTTTTGTAATAACAGAAGAATTTATTTTATTTAATCAATTTTTATTCTGTTTTTCCTCTACTTGGGTGAGCATCTAAGGCGGGTAACAAAAAAATTCTAAAACGTCATTAAAACAATTTTTAAAAGTCAATACATAAAATAAAGCCATCAGTGCACATAAAACCATAATGAGAGAGCATTAAAAAGCAGCAAAAATATTCAGACAATAAGCAGCAGCAAGGCCAGAGTCCCAGACCACAACAAAATCATAAATCCTCAGTGGAATATTTCAAGGATTTATGAGAGGGAGATCCATAACTGCATTACTTCTGCAGAGAAGGCTTTACTTCTCAGCACTGCCCCCTGACCTCTGCTGGAGGCGGCACACACAAGGGCCCCCTCAGAGGATTTTGGGGACAGGCTGGACTATACGATCCCTCGGGTACCCTGGTCCTAAGCTGTAAAGGGCTTTAAAGGTCAAAACTAGCACCTTGAATTGGGTCTGGAAATAAATCGTCAACCAATGCAGGAAGCAGTGGTCCGCTGGAATCGAACTACTGAGCTGCTTGGTTTTCAAATTTTGCAAAGCAAGTTGCTTGTTTGGTTTTTGCAAATAATGTTCTAAAGGACTTTGGGTTGGATTTTAACGTATCTTAGCATTCATGAAAGGAATTTCCATTCAAATTAGCTTCAAATTAGGACCCAGCTTTCATGCTTTTGCTAATTGACCAACAATCCAATTAAGTCTGTCTTTCCCAAGAGGTTCTTCAAACTACTTTGGATTCCATAGGGATGGAAAATACGTAGTTCTAAAACTACTGATTTGTTCTACAATAGACAATTTTACCTATTCCTTGTGTCAATCCTTGGGACTAATCTGATGACAAGTAAACAGCTATTAGATCATCAGTACTGTATATCAATACATCAGTATCCATCAGTATCAATTATTAGTATCTATCAATATTATAAACACTCAGTAATCTCATTTTAGAGGTATCAATAAGCCATCTGCTAGAACTTTGAAATGAAAGCTGTGGATGGATATATGTGATAAAATTGCATATACACACACTTCACTCACAGCGCAATCCTAACCAACTTTCCAGTGCCGATGCAACTGTGCCAACAAGTTGCACACTGTATTTTGCAGTGTGGGAGAAGTCACAGAGGCCTCTTCAAGGTGAGGGAACATTTGTTCCTTTACCTCAGGGCTGCATTGCGACTGCACCAGTGCTGGAAAGTTGGTTAGGAAAGTACATGTACAGTACTCCCCCCATATCCGCTGGGGAGATGTTCCAGGCCCCTCCATGGATACTTGAAACCGTGGATAAGAGCGAACCATGGTTTCCTGAGGGGCCCCCACGCCCCCCCAGCTCTTGTTTTTCTTTCAGCAAGCTTTGTTTCTTCCTTAAAACAAACAGAGAAGCAGCCTCCATTGCAGGTTTCTGTTAACCTTGCAGGGCCTCTCTAGGACTTAGTCTCATTCTACTTGCCTGCAATAAGCAGCCAGAGGCTGCTTCTCCTGTTTGTTTAAGGAAGAAACGAAGCTTACTGGGGGAAAAGTAAAAGCCTGGGGGGGGGGTGTCCCTGCGTTCTGTGGATAACTGAAACCGTGGCTAGCGAATCCGTGGATATGGGGGCCCACCTGTACTCCTTGAAAAGCTCCCGTTCTAAAATATTGGAGGAGTTCAAAGAGAAATTTGGGGGTTCTGTAGTTACATCTTTTGAGTGGGAAACTGGCGAAAATTAAGTTTGCAATCACAGGTGGTTACATATCCACTCCTCTGAATTGCGAACTTGTACTTCTCTTTATGGCAAAGTAATATAGAAGGCCATAATGAGTTATTTTATAGTACTTATTTCAAAATATAATTTGATATGTTGAAGTTAAAAGTTCCTGTGTGGTATGCTTTACATACAACATAAGCAGCTCTCTGCTTGCATAATATACGTGCAATACGTGCATAATAATATGACATTCACAATAACAGATTCTTGATTGCCTCGGGGACAAAGAGCCCTAAAAGGCTGTTTGAAAATTTCAACATACAGTATGACCCCTGTATCCATGGGGGATAGGTTCCTGCCCCCCTGAGGGTACAGGGAATCCATGGATAGGCCCCTGTACTTAACCTGCGCATATGAGAGGCCCCTGCGCATAATCTTACATTTAGGACAAATTCATTACGGCTTTCTTAAAACTTATTTTACTAATTACAAGATATACTGTATATATTGGATAACTGAACACCATTACTGATTAACTGAAGAGCCATGAAACAACTCATCATTTGATATTTAAGATACCTTAATCTGAATTTAAGGTGCAAGCAGTGACTTCAGCCTCCATAGGCTGAAGCATACTGGGCTTTGAAAATGAGTCCTTGTTGTTGAGCACTGAATCCACTTACTGTAGAACCTCTCTTTATTTTAGGGGCAAGTGGGTGTCGGCCACGTTCTGTCCATGAACTGGGCTCTTAAGATGCCATAAAGTTATTGGAATGCCATTTTTTTCGGGGGGGGGGGTCATCACTTGCCTGACCTTTCTTGCCTTTTCTGTGCTCTAGAACTTAGGCAAAAGTTCTTGTGCATTCAGAACGGCTAGGGTTGAAACGAATTCCGTAGCTTGCTATTGCTGTCAGTGGCAGTGTTGGACTCAGTGTTCTATATATGCTGCTGTTACCACTCTGTGTGTGTGTGTGTGTGTGTGTGTGTGTGTGTGTGTGTGTGTGTGTGTGTGCAGGTTCTCCTATTGAGAACCTACTGTTCTTCCTACTGTTGGAACTCGTGTCCTGGCAGTGCAAGGTGTAACGAGGGTCTGTCTAAATCTTTGGTCTGTCTCCATTTTGGATTTCCTGTCTTGGTTTTTCTGCCTGCCTGCTTCTGTAGCCCAGTGATTGGCACATGGCCAGAGGCCTTGGGAGCCGTGCTTTGAGCTACCCTGTTTATTCCTTATCTGCATGGGAACCCTGATACCACAACTTCTCCCAATTAACTTCCCACACCTGTGCTGGACATCACATGCTTTTCAGAGCTGGGAGGGGGAGCGAGGAGTGAGCTCATCTTCGAGAACTTTCCCTTACGTGTTATCCTTTGATTGGTCTGCTCCCCCCCGTCAATCATCTTACCCCAAAAAGTCTACTTAAGCTACTATCTGGCATCCATTTTGGGTTCTTCTATTCATTCTCTAACTTTTCTTTGTTGGAGACAGTTCTCCCTATCTGCTGTGTACTCCCATGGCTTGACTTCAGCCCAGGCCTTGGGCAAGTCAGCCCTGCACCATCCTGCTTGGGATGGCTACTCTCTCTTCTCATCTTTGGTGAGTGTTTAGGGACAATGTGTTTAGCTGAGGAGTTAGTTCTTTGTTATTTTAGTGCTGTATTCTAGTATTTGGAAGTTATGCCTTTTTGCAGCAACCTAGTTGCTTGTACCTTTTACCTGTATCACTATGCTTGGTTTTGCGTAGCCTAAAACTAAATAAACACCTATCTGTTTTACCTGAGAGTGTCTCTTTGGAACCCTGGAGACTAAGTCCTGAAGCCTTGGTGCTCCGTCACGTACTACCTGTGTTGCACATTGTATCCCTGGCTGGCTTGGTTAGTCAGACCCGGGACCAGCGGTTCACTCTGCACCCCTTCCCAGTAGCCTGGGACTGGAAGGGTTAGGAGGCACCCAGTGCTGGTGGCAGAATCTACCTGAACTATCCCCTTGGACAGGGGTAGTTGCTTTAACTCCCCCTGTGGCTCAGGGGTGCCTTCTTCTCCTTGGTCAGGAGTGGACAAACAACCGATTGGGGAACAAACCTCCTCGTGCTAAGGTGGCGTGGCCTTGGTTTGTGCCAGCATCGAAGCTAGAGGGGGTAGACCTCCCCATGACACAAGGCCCTTTACAGTGGCATGAAAACCAGGCCTCTGTCACATGTTGCTGGGCCACTGCAGCAGGGGGCGAGAGTGGCATGGCAGCAGCTCTGGCAGGCTCTGCCCACCCCCAGTAAAGTTGGCGAGGGGAGGGCAGGGGGCAGGGAGTTGGCCGGAGGGGATGGATCTGGGCAGCAAAAGCACACACCAGATCCTATCCCCTATTTTTCAGCGCACCCCCTTCCCCTTTCTCTCCTCAGACTTATGCCAGCTATATAGCTAGTGTTGGTCCAAGGAGACCCATAGGCCACCAGGAGGCCTTTGCAGAGGTAAGTAGAAAATGTTTTTATTTACCTCTGGCAGGCTTGTTGACCCCTCCCCCCAGCATTGGATGCAGTGCACACTCTGTCAGCACGATTGCATCAGTGCCAGTGGTAGGGCCGGAGCACCAATAACACCCTAGTTGTTCTCCCCCAAACCCTATCAATTAAAATGTATTTAATTTTTCTTATTCTGTCTTATTAATGCACAATAGGATTATATTAATTACTTTTCCTGAAGTTCAACTATGTTCTAGAACGATTTCCTTTATTTTTGAGACACTGGTTTGAAACCCTATGGAGGATAGCAGTGGAGTCTGTGGCGAGTGCCTGGAAGGGGAGGAGAACTGGGAACACTTGATCAAGGCCTGGAGTTATAGGGGAACCTGGGTTTCTCCCTTTACTTTTCACATATTATCAATCACGTTTTACAGCAGCTAATGTAATATAACTTTTGCATGAGTTGAATTTTTGAACTGCACAAGTGTTCTTTTGGAACTGAACATCTCTGCTCATTAAAAAAAAAAAAACAGAGGCCCTGCTATAATTGAATACCCTGGCCTACATAATTGCACCGGTTGGCTTTCTGCAATGGCTGAAACAGCTCCAGAACTATCGAGCTTTGTGACATCATGGCAGCAGTAGGTGTGCCACATTCTAGGTACTCTTGTGTTGGTGTTGTCCTTTACTTCTCAAAACAGAGCGAACAACTTTGGACCACCCAATGTATGTGCTGTGTTTAACTGTGCCCCCCAAACCCATTCCCAAAATGTAGGTTTCATTTGCATAGGATTACACCACTTGGTAAGATATTGAAATTCTTGTGTTTTTTTTTTTTTCAATTTTCAACTATCCGGTGATACTAAACAGTTTTCGTTTTGATTTCTATTTCGTTTTAGTATTTATGGAATAGATTTCTCAAGCATGGCCATTCGCAACGCAATTTTCAATCTAATTACTTTCACCTGTTAAAATAAGAACAAAAATTGTAGTGGTGGAAATTATGTGCAGGTTGGCATGGAAAATAGTTACATACAGATCTTTAAATATGCCTGTTTCATTTTTTCTGAGGTGTGTGTAAAATCTTTTCCCCTAGAAAGTCTCTTTTTAGTACAATGTTAGCAATGGTATATTTTAAAAACTTATTTCACCACAGTGTAATGAAGCACAGGAGTTGCTGTTGGTTTGTTTCAAAAGCTTTGTGTTTAATTTTATTAACCTACCTAAAGATGTAAATGTTCTGTTCAATGTACAAGCGGAACGCAGGGAAAAAAAAGTCTAAAAATCTTCTAAAAGTTTTGCATAATTGCAAGGTAATATTTGCTTGTAGGTTCATGTAGGTGTAATCGAATTGTTTCACCAACTTTCCCTGTAAAATATTTGCAGCTCAAGCTGTGGGGACTTTTTAACGAAACGGAGAAATGAGAACTTGTATGGAAAAGGAAGATGGATTTTTGTCACTGAACCCTACTGAATCTAAACAAAGAAGGATTACCTAATAGTCCTGCAATGCATTTGAAGTACAGTCTGTGATTTGTTTGGAGAGACGGATGGAATATGTGTTTTGAATTGCCTACATTTTTTGCTAAACACATTCAGTGATGATTGCACTGTATTCTGGCCATATCGTTGCAAAATGCAAATGCAAATGTTGCCATATATCCAAACTGGTGTCCTTTACACCATAGTAAGGATGGATTTCTTCTTTGATAGTACCTTAAGTGTCAGTTCAAGAAAGTTACAGTGTAGCAATTAAAACTTTACGAGTCATTCATTTTTAATCTGGAAAAATGTGATACTAACCTCTTCTGGATTTGTGTTCAGTATGATAAGACTCAACAGATGTTTGTGTTACATAAGAAAAAAATCAGGAACCGTAATAATTATTTTTAATATACTAGAAAGGAAACCTAGTTTAATTATATAGATTATCTCATCTTTGCTGGTTTTTTTTTTCTTTTTCAGAAGTGAACATTACATTGAAATCAGTGTAGACACATTTGTTTGGACCCAAGGGCAAGAATGCTACACCAGTTTTTAAAATATTAGTGGAATATGTTTTTTTAAGCTCAAAGGCATAATAATTACTTTGTTTAATTTTTAATTATTGTTTCTCCATTAGTTTCACCAACGCTTCATCAGTACAAACTTGACATTTTATGCTCATTATTGTGCAGTTTTGCTAAGTGGAATCAATTGTAAAATATAGTGCCTAGCAAATATGCAAAGTAAATATCATTATCAATGTAGTAAATAAAGTTGGTAGTACTGTATTTGTAATTAGCATTTCAGAAGTGGAGCTTAAAACCTTTTGAGCTATATGCTATATTTCAAAGTTATATTGTAAAGCTCGGATCTATACATTCAGCAAAATGACATGGTTTAATGTACTATAGCACTTCACAAACAAACAAACAAACAAACAAAAAACCTCCCTGCAAGTGGAATATTGGTACATCAGCCCTGACATTTGCCTGCTGTGCTAGTTTTCTGTGTGGGGAGCCTTTTTTAAAAAAAAATTGGGGGAACGTTCAACCATGGTATGCCCCACCTTTTGTCTGCAATCCAATTCAGATCTGGTCCTCTGCGGCTGCTTGCCAATGGCAGCTTCTTCCCAGGACAAAGAAGTAGAAGAATCCCCCAACCCAGCGTTTTTTAAAGTTCTCCCCATGAGTCAGGGGGAACTCTGAGTGTTCGCAGGGGCGGGGCAAGCAGCGGCACTGATCCCGGGGATTGCTGCTACCGAAAACACCCCCGAAAACGCCGTGTTCATCCTTACCGGGGCTTGGGGGTGCTTCGGGGAGGCCTGCGCGACCCTCTGCAGGCCTTCCTGATCTTTGGATTGCTGAAAAACAGCGATTTTCAGGCACTTCTGGTTTTCGTGCACTTTTGCGGTGGCAGTGATCCCTGGGATCCCTGCCATGCTGTCCCCGCCCCTTAAGGGGGCAGGGGACAGCTTTTGTTCTCAATGGTGGGTCACGACCCACAGTTTGAGAACCACTGCCCTAGCCAGATCAGGACTGCAGCAGTGGATATAATTGAACGCCCTCGTCCTTCATGTTGTAGTTCCAATACGGATTGGAGTCTCTCATAGGTGATATTTATAAAAGAAAACAAAGCACAGAAGTTCAAATAGTATGTTTAAAGCCATGTCTAATTTGACCCTGACTCTATTTAAAGTTCACCATTTAGAAGCTATTAACATATCTGAAGTTGTATCTTATTTCATAGATATTTGTTACCCTTCTGCCAATAGTTGTTGAAGTTTTACTGGATCCAACCCTTGACCCATATTGCTCAGCATTGTCTTCATTGACTGACAGTAATCTCCCTGGGTTTCAGATAGGGGTCTTTCTCATCCCTACTTGGAGATGGCAGAAATTGAGCCTGAGACTTTCTGCCTGAAAGGGATGTGCTGTACTAGTGAGCTACGGCACTTTCCTGACAATTACTTGTCGCAGAGGAGTTGAGGTAGCCCAAGGTTTCTAGCACCCTGCAAGGGTGGTTTCAGTACTGGATCTGGGAGACCACACAAGGGGCATCCCTCCCAGTGGGAATGTTCACAGCTTCTTCAGCTTCTTCACCTGGGGCAATCAGCAAGCACTGCAATCGGCTTCACTAGCAGGTAGCTGAAGCAGAGTGGAGTATAAACTTTTTATGAATTCTCAGCTCTTTTTGTTATCAAAGTGAGGATGAGAGGGGAAGGTCTTTCAGCCAGTGTACAGACCACCCTGCGTTGCTGGCACAACCACTGGTCTTCCCCTCTCCCCAAATACCCATCACCTTTCAAACCATTATGATGCATCAGAGGTTTCCATAGCAACCACCTTGTATCACCTGTTTGAAGCACAGAAAAGCAGCAGACTGTCCTCAAAGTGATTGCCAACGTGGGGAGGTAGAGCTATGCAGATGGGGACGGCAGGAGGCCTTAAGGAGCAACTCTCCTTAACTACTTACTGTATATGTGGCCTCAACAGGATCCCTACCAGGCCACATACTGTACCCACAAGGGAATGTCCAGCATGGTCTTAGTAAGTAATATTTTTCATATATATCCATCTGCGACAGTTCTTTAGATATTAATTGACCCTTTCAACAAGTACTTGGGGAAGAAAATGGAAAATTTGTCTTCAGGAGATTTAGCCCTCATCCTTTTCCTCTCCTGCATTATCTCTGTGGGTGAAAGGTAAAGGTAAAGGTGACCCCTGACAATTAAGTCCAGTCGTGTCCGACTCTAGGGTGTGGTGCTCATCCCCAATTCAAAGCCGAAGAGCCAGCGTTGTCCAAAGACGCCTCCGTGGTCATGTGGCCGGCATGACTCTCCTTGCCGCAGCGCGTAGCATGCAGCTGGAACACGGAGCACTGTTTACCTTCCCGCAAGCGGTACCTATTTATCTACTCGTATTAACATGCTTTGGAACTGCTAGGTTGGCAGGAGCTGGCCAAGCAACGAGAGCTCACCCCGTTGCGGATTCGAACTGCCGACCTTTCCATCGACAGCTCATGGTTCAGCGGTTTAACCCACTGCGCCACCTCTGTGGCCTTCTCTGTGGGTGAACTACTGTCTAAATGCTGATGACTTCAAACATCTATGTTTCTACCCTAACTGTTCACTTCTTTCCATGCCCATCTATCTGACTGGCAAACATCTATGGGATGCCGTACCATGCAGTTTACATGGTGGTGAGCATGATGGGTTCCCAAGGCTTTCCACATTTCTCTGTCACTCGAGAGAGTGCCATCTCCCATCTTCAGGAAGGTATTGCTAAGTGTTCCTTTTCAACAGGAAAATAATATCCTGTACTTTCTTCTTTGATCCTAATGCTACATCTCCATGTTCACATCTCTTCTAGGCTACTTGGTCCGACTTGCTGTCTTCTCTGAAATTCATGTGAATGCTTTTGCTAAACGTTCCTGCTGTTATGGCCCCATCACCTCTGTCATTTGAGTCTCTCATGGCTCCCTGTTGCACTCCAGCATCAGGTTTCTCCTAGTCTCTTTTATGGGTAAAATTGCCTGCCTTTCTACTTTTGATGATATACAGTATCCTCTCTGTATAAGTACACCTTAGCTTCCATCTCCTGTGTCCATCTTTGTGCCTCATTTCCCCTTTTCTCTGCCTGCTTATCCAGTTGCCTCAATCTGTAGGTCTTGAGAAAGGCAGTAAGTCAATGGCTTAAAAGTAGTTAGGGTTGTCTGCCTTGTGTCCTTTGTTTTTAAGTCTTGTTGAACTCTTTAAGACAAGCAAGCGTATGTTTATATTTCTACCATTAAAATAAGATTTTAAAGGGCTTAAATGTGTCTGGATTTTGCTCCATAAGATATGTAACAGTAACCTGGCCAAGTCCTTTCAGCCCCAGCTTGAGGCAGCGCGCTATAAAAATGAACTCAATTCTATTTTGCTCCCTTGGCTGTTTTGGTGAGAGTTTTCTAATATGTTGCATCTCTACTAATTTATGTCTGTAAACTGATACCTATTCTGTTTATGAATTGACCGATTTATTGCAATTACAGTAGTTTTCATTCCCATTGTTTTCTTTAGCCGTCATAAGACCTCTTATGAAGTTTTAAACCTTTTACATACCTAGTCATTTTGATCTCCTCCTTGACAGGCTAAATCGGACCACCGTTTGCATCTTTTTATGAGACTGTATTTCTGTTCCAATTATAACCCTAACTGTTCTTTGTTTATCCCATTTTTAATTCATCCTTTTGGTCTTTCTCACAGTTTATTTCAGAAATGCAAAATTTGAAACTGGTAAAAAAAAATTAAGCATGGTAAAATAGTAAAATATTGCTAAAAGAAGAGTTTCTAAAGAACCAGAAAGCTAATTTTTTTTTTCAGTGATGTGACACTGCAAATGTAAATTTTGCTTTAGGTCCTCATATTTAATGTAAGCTGCAGAAGGCAGATGCTATCGTTTCTTCTTTGAATAGTGTAGCCCTGGTATTCTTTATTTTTAGACTTGTTATATAGACAGAACACTTGAGGAAGAGGTATGCTTTGAAGCTTCTAAGCCATTTGCTCAATGAATTTTATCTTATCCTCATTTCCTGTCCAATATGTCTATCCTAGTGCACCACCTGCCATGCAGATGCATATAGAGTATGTAAAAACTGGTGTTTTTTTACAGTATTTTGAAATAGGGCAAGCTTGCTTGCAAAGGTATTTTGTGGGGGCCCATCTTCTAAAGTTAAATGTGTTAGTAGAGAGCATCTGACTTCGAAATATTAAGCTGGTTTTCTTTCTGTGATTTCTCATAAGTGATGTTAATTATTTGAAACTGTGTAAGAACTAAGTTATGTATCTTAGTTTTAATTTGTAACTTGAATGTAATGAGTGTTTAATTTTTAAACGGGTGGTTAAGAGCCCTGCTGGATCAAACCAATGGTCCATCCTTTTCCAACAGTGGCCAGGCTGGTATACTGCCTCTGAACCTAGATTTTTAATTTAACTTATTACAACCAACTAATTGCCATTTATAGTTTATCCTCCATAAATTGGTCTACTCCCCTTTTAAAGGCATCTAACAGCGCAATCCTATCCAACTTACACCACTGGTGTAACCAGCGTTGCAGTTAGAATGGGAGGTCCCAGAATGGAAAGGGGATTCAAATCCCCTTTAAATCCCCCTTTGGAGGGAATTTGAATCCCCTTTCCGTTTTGGGGTCTCCCGTTCTTGCTGCACCGCTGGTTACACCAGTGGTGTAAGTTGGACAGGATTGCGCTGTAAGCCAGGGGTTCTCAGTCTTTTTTACTGTGACCCCCCATTTTTTTTCACAAACTCCCACATTACAACTGGTCACATCCCACACCTTGAGAATCACTTGAATAAGACAATTGGTCCATCTCCCTCAGTATTGCCTACACTTACTGGCAGTGGCTTTCCAGGGTTTCAGACAGGGGTCTTCCCCAGCCTTACTTGGAGATCCCAGGAATTGAACAAAGTACAGTGGACCCCCACTATCCACAGATCTGGCGTCCACGATTTTGTCTCAATGTGATACAGGGGTCAGTGTAAAAACCTGAAAAGAAGAGGGGGAGGAAAGGTTAAAAATAGCATTGCTTACCTTTTGGCTGGCAAACCACTCCGTTTGCAGGGCTGTAGAGAGTGAAATCACGCTCCTACAGCCTCTTCCTGGTTGCTCGACTTCCCCCGTCCCTTCCCCAAGGTTACCCCAGAATGCATTGTCTCCTTTACATTGTTGTCTCCTTTGTCTCTTTGGCTTGTGCCAGCTACAGAGTTGGCACAGGTCCAAGAAGACCCATTGTGGAATGGGAGGCTTATGAAGGGGTAAGGGGAAATAATTCCCCTTTTGCCTCTGACGCCTCCCAATCCACACCCCTGCAGGATACAGCACGCTCCTTTTTTTTGCATGTCTGCACTAGCAGTGTGGGGATGATAGGATTGGGCTCAGAAGCTCTGAATCCTGTCCATCTATACCATTTCGGTACTAGGTAACACTTCCTCAAAAATATATTTACAGAATTATATCTCAGGCTCCAGGTTCATTTCATTGAGACATCGTGAGCAAATGATCCTGCCTTGGGTCAGTAACTATCGTAATGGACTGACTTGGGAGACTCTTCAGAAGCCTTAGTATTCAAAATGTGGTATACTAAATGTGAGCTGTAGCCACTGAGTTGTACAGAGCTAGGGGCCGCTGCTGCCGCATGGCTGCTCTATCGGAGCATTTTCAGCAATGACGTATTCGCCAAGTTTTGGCATTCCTGGTCGCAGCCCACTTGACAGCAGATTTGGGGAGGGTAAGGCCAAGAATGATGAGAGGATTTGAACATAGAGAAGGAGAGGGTTGAAGGGGCAGGAAGAGGAGGGTGAAGAGGCATGGGCGAGGCGAGGGGAGACAGTACATGGAGAGGGAGGGCAGATAGAGAGACAAGGACAGTGAGAAAGGAGGAAGTGAGTTGAGGGAAAGACTGGGGAAGAGGGACTTTCCTAGTGGGGAGAAGAGGAGAGAAGAAGGGGGTGAAGGAGGGTACAGGAGGGAAGAGCAGAAAAAGGATAAGCAAGGAAGAGAAGTTTGGCTGGAAGAGAGAGGCTGAAGGAGTGGATAGGAGCCAGCAGGAAGGTGAGAGGAGGCAACCTCCTGGCAGGTTTAGGCTGCCTCTGCAGCTCTCTAGGCCACATGCCCCAAGGGAGGACGAGGATCCAAGGAACCACTTCCAGCAGGGGATCCACCTGCCCTCTTACCAATTTTAATCCCACTGATGCCAGGACTCCATCTGAGAAGGCAGTGCAGCCACCTGTGTGATTGGAACAATGGGTGGTGGGCTGAACAAATGTAGCTTGCAGACATTTGGGCACCACCCTTTTAAGGTCATGAAGAGCCTCTGCTTGTATACCCTTCCCCTAGCACCTTGGGTAAATAAACCCCTCTTGATCAGCATAACTTCTGGCCTCGGTGCATTATTCCAAGCTATCGAGAAGGAGAGATGTCGCTCCCCAACCCCTTTGACATAGACCTCCCACCTGGGGAGGAGGCTACAGGGGTGGGGGCAGGGAGGCTATAGGTGGGCTTTACTTCATCAGAGGTAGTTCTCTTAAAACACATTACATCAACATTTCCTTTGTCACAGTGTCCCCATTGTTCTTACAAATATCATTCCAAGATACTAGATTAAAATTGTAAACATTTTAGCAGTTTGGGATGGGCATACCTAAGAAACTACCGTCTCTCTTATGTCAATCAAGGTAACTAAAAGCACTTACCTAGGCTTTAAAAAAATATAATCTGATCACGGAGAGGCATTCTCAGTGGTTGTCCCAAGCTAGTAGCGGATACCGAGTGTTGGAAGCTTTTTGTTTGAGCTGGCTTTCAGTGGATGGCATCGAACTATTACATGAAAAAAGCTTGGATTTTCATCTATTAAGGAGGGGGAAGGTCACATTTTTAATATTATTTTCAAACTAATGTAAGACACCCATGAGGCTTGGGGGAGGACAGGTTCAAAATATATGCATAGGATAAGTTAGTTTACAGCAAGGATTTAAACTAAATGATATGATCCCGTTTTGATTCTGCAATTCTAAATGATATAATGGCAATGTATATAATTGTAAATATAATGAGATATTTAAACAAAAAGCAAGATGGAAGAGTTATCCTATTTCCTAGATGTAGATGCTGAGAAAAGGACAGTCAGTGCCACCTTAGCTCAGAGTAGTTGATTTTTCTAATTTTACATATTTACGACGTGTATTTTATTTCATATTTCCAAAAATGTGCCACCACTCTTAATTTTGGATTGTTGAAAGATGCTGCTGTTATGTCTTGCATAAATTAGTGCTTATTGTTAGGCATACAACTGGGTTAATGGCTCAGGCATTCTTCAAAATTATATGCCAGAATGGCAGGTAATTCCTCCATTCTGGATTTCAGGATTTGTATAAAAATGTTCAGTTATTATAGGTTCCTTTGTTGTATCACATTAGTAGTTTTCAACCTACAGACTAGGATCAATTGTAGTATCGCATTAAATACTAGATACGCCCATTGTGGGGGAGGGACTCAAAGATTTAGATTTTCCTTCGGCATATCTGTAGTATGTTCTATTGAGGTCTGAATATCATGTATTAATTTAGTGTGGACCGCAGTACCGGATATATTTCTCCACAGTATAAGTACAGGCAGAACTTTAAGATTAAAATTCATATGTTTGTTAGATCAGTGTTATAAATTACAAATCTTCCTTGCATTGGAAAGCACACAATAACCATTTAACGAGCACCAGGAACACCTTACAATTCAGCATAATACATCAGAAAGTCATTACCTTGGGCATTTGCCTCGGCATAGGATAAAGCGGGATATACATTTTTTAAATAAATTTTTAAATAAATTACAAAGCGTCCACACCACAGCAGCTTTTCCTATGCAAGATTCTATATGCTATAGTACAACATGATACCATATATGTAATCCTGTATAGACCCTTTCACAGATGCACTTCAATACTGTAGTGTATATTTTAAGTTACTATCAGCACAATCCTGTGATCCTGAGCCCTAGCAGCCATTCTGCCTTCTGCAGCCATTCTGCCAACAAGGTTATCTTGTTGTCTTGTGCTCCCTGAGGCATCTGGTGGGGCCACTGTGTGATACAGGAAGCTGGACTACATGGGCTTTTGGCCTGATCCAGCAGGGCTCTTCTTATGTTCTTATGCCGCCCGGCGGAGGTCTACTCAGGGGAGGCGACGCTTGTCCCCCGGGTGTAAATCCAGGCCGGCCAGACCAGCCTCCTCGGATTTCCGCCAGCTAAATAGCTGGTGGAAGTAGAGGAGGCCCTGTAGCGGCCTATACGGCCCGGCAGGGACGAGGATATAGCCAAGGCCATCCCCCACCCCCTCCCAGGCTGGCTAGGCCAATGGCCCCCTCCCTCGCCCGCCGAACCACCCCCCGATCCTGACTCACCTCGTCCGGTGGACACACGGGCCCTCTGGTGATGGAGCAAGGGAGGCCGGGCTCTGCGCCAGCCTCCCTTGCTCCAAAGTCGTCGCGAACATGCTTTATGGCACGTTCATGACGGCTTCCGGCGACGGAACACTTGTTCCGTCGCGTAGCAATCCTCAGGATTGCTCTTTCTGTCGTTGCAATGTCACTTGATGGATTCTTTAGGGAAGAATTTGCTTCTAGAATTATATAAACAATGGCATGGGGCGGGGGGGTAAGCACTCGACAGTGGCGGCGGCTCCTTTTTGCCGCTTTCCCCCCATTTTTGCAGGCCTCAGCAGCAAGCCTGGCAGTGCCCCTGCTGCTTCTGGAGGCCAGGGAGGTGTTCCCTGCCCTCCCTCTCACCCCCTGGGGCTGTTTTCAGTGAGTTACAGGCCAGCATGACGTCACCCTGGGGGCATGGCTTTCGGGTGACGTCACATGTTGGGGGCGTGGCTTCTGGGGGCATCCTCTCGGCCCTCGCTCCCCCTGGGGCAGCGTTACTACGACTCTGTATATAAAAAGGTAATTTTCAGAACATTTTTGTAGAGTTTTGCAGTTTATATTTAACTTTTTGTTCTAATTATATTATAATTTAGAAAGACCTTGCCACTCCTTCCCAACCCAACTACCTCCATTTATGTGTTTCTCATACTCTCTTCTTCTTCTCCTTTTATTTGTGTTTGTACTCATCACTGTTTCAAATTTAATCAGTTATTGTTACTTTAATCTTCCAAAATAGCATATTTTTAGTTCTTTTGGCTGTAGACAAAATTCTGTATCAGTGCTGAGAGAAAAAGAGGTGGTACCATACAGGTTTCCTGAGAGTTACCATTTCAATCTGTAGTTAGATGGGGGACTTGCATGTATGTTTGAACAGTCTCTTGTATTTTTGTTGTTTAAAAACAAACATATGCACATAGAAAAACAGCTTATCAGGGAGCAGGGCAATAAAAAGTGAATTGTTTGCATTTGTGTCATTACAGTAATGGTTTAAGCAATTGTGAGAATTGCAAAGCCAATGAGATGCAATTATAATTTAATAAATAGTTCTCAAATAAATTGTGAGCAAGGCCAAGAAGCAAAGAGCTACTTTAGGCAAGCCCAAGGTTTTGTGTGTACATTTTTAACTTTGAGCAGCAGACCTCCTTGCTATAACACTCACTGTTTTTGAAATCCTCAGTTTCACAAGTGATTTGCCAGTTTGCATGGAGACAGATTTAGGGTCCTGTTGTTCAGGAGCTACAAGTTCAAAGCCTATTTGAACACATGGATGGAACTACTTTCATGGTTCTTTGGACCCCTAGCCTTAATCTGCCTGTCACTTGCTGGGACACGATCATCTTGGAAATGCCCAGAAGCTCAAAATATGAAACTTTAAATAATGTGAAATTGCCATTAGCTTCTAATTCTACAGAATGGAATTCCCATGATTAAACATCTTTCACCTGCCAATAGTGGTCATAAGCATCACATCATGTTAAGTTAGGTAAGATTGATAATATTTTGCCCAAACCAAAAAGCAATCCATATAACAGTCTATATATGGGAGATGTGGTTTTGTGCTGGTTCCAGCCCCTATCATGAGAGGAGAGTCCAGAAGGTGGCACGAGGGGGCTGCCCATCAGCCCCTTGGCTTTTGGCCTTTGGCGTCTTGAGGGTTCAGTCTTGCCCCTCTGTGTTTAATATCTACATGAAACCGCTTGGGTAGGTCATCTGGAGGTTTCAGCTGAAAAGTCAATAGTATGCTGATGACACCCAGCTCTACCTCTCTATATCATCTGATTCCAGGGCATTAGTCAAGGTTCCGAACTGGGGGTCCGGTAATGAGCTGGATGTGGATGAAGAAGTTGACGTTTAATTCAGACAAGTGTTTTTCACAGCCCAATCCTATGGTTTTCCCTGCCATAGCAGGCAGTTGTGCAAGAATGGGCTGTGCTGCATGTTTTTTTTGGGGGGGGGACTGATTGGGAGGCTTGGGAGCTTGGGAAAATATTTTTCCCTTACCTCCCCATAAGCCTCCTAATCACCAGTGGGTATCCTCAGACCGGCACTAGCTCATTAGCTGGCACAAGTCCAAGGAGGCGTGTCGGGGGCGTCGGGTGCCACCAGAGGGAATAGCATCCGGTGCAAGTCATTCACGCAAGGTGCTACCCCTCCTGCCCCTGGCATGCCTCCTGCCCTCCTCTGAATCCGTTTACAATGGTTAGAAAGTGCACTCCACCGTTGGAACAGTAGTTCTGGCTGCTGCCCGCATCAATATTGGTGCGGATTGGGCCGCTAATTTCCCAATTACTGGATTGGTCTGCTGATTGGTCTGCTAATTTCCTAATAAGTGTTTCCTAATAAGCCTAACATTGGTAAAAAAAATTACTTTATCAGGTATTTTTCTTTAGGCTGTCTAGTATTCCAAAACTGTTACCAAAGGATTCAGCCTTTGCACTATGATTAGTAAGGGGTGGGGAAAATATATGTATAAACAATGGTTAAACAATGTATAAATGTAGAGTTTATAGTGTGTGTGTGTGTGTGTGTATAATAGTGTGTGTGTGTGTGTGTGTGTGTGTGTGTGTGTGTGTGTGTGTGTGTGTGTATGTATACGTGTATGTATGTGTGTGTATATATATGTGTGTGTGTGTGTGTGTGTGTGTGTGTGTGTGTGTGTGTGTATATATATATATAGATATATATAGGTATATATAAAAAAAAGGTAAAGGTATCCCCTGACAATTAAGTCCAGTCGTGTCCGGCTCTAGGGTGTGGTGCTCATCTCCATTTCAAAGCTGAAGAGCCAGCGTTGTCCGAAGACGCCTCCGTGGTCATGTGGCCGGCATGACTCTCCTTGCCGCAGCGCGTAGCATGCAGCTGGAACATGGAGCGCTGTTTACCTTCCCGCAAGCGGTACCTATTTATCTACTCGCATTGACATGCTTTGGAACTGCTAGGTTGGCAGGAGCTGGCCAAGCAACGAGCTCTCACCCCGTTGCGGGAATCGAACTGCCGACCTTTCGATCGACAGCTTATGGTTCAGCGGTTTAACCCGCTGCGCCACCTGCTGGCCTATATATATATAAATTAAATAAACAAACTCTACCTCTTTTGTCAAAAAGGTCAGTATTTCAACTCGGTCACGGAATTCAGCATCCTGAAAATCTCAGTTCTCATACTCTCTTTACCTCTAGCATTCACAGGTGTGCTGAGGGAGTTTGAGGGAGGACCATTTATTAGTAGGGCCATCAGGGGATGTGAGCCCCCCCACCGGCAGTGCAGTGTGCCTTGTCAGTTGTCAAAAAACTGATAGTGTGCCTTGACAATTTTAGTGCCTCGTCAGTGTGCCATGAGATAAAAAAAGGTTGAAAATCACTGCAACTTTTATTTATTTACGTATTTATATACCACCTTTCTCCATTTTTACACAGCATTCATGGCGGCTTACACAGGCAGGCTAATCCAAACCACCATTTTTCAATGTTTTTTTTTTTTTTACCATATTGTTCTGTGGAACTTACAGAATCCTCATTTCACCAGATGTTTTCCTACATGATGGGGTTATCTTTTCTGGCTGCATGCCTTTCGAGCTTCCACAGCAACCGTAAATCAGCCCAGACAGGATTCTCAAGCTGTTCACCGTTCTTGCCAGCCGATCTTCTCGCACACTCCCAAGTTCTCTCACTGTGGGGCTCATCAACTTAGCAGCAACTCCATTCTGCCACAACAAGGTAACTGCAGCTTGTCAGTCTGACATTTTGCTCTCCCATCCAGGGCATAGATTCCTATTTAGCTCTTCAGGAAGTATATTAGCTCAACCATCAGACCACACCTCCTTTTGTAACCTTGCATGCAAGAAACATGGAATGAGATTATTTAAAATGGAAGAAGTCTGGAAGTTCTTATCCTCATGAAATTTCATTTGATTATTAGTTCCGTTGCAGAAACACCATACAGTTTAACTGGAACAGTATTCCACATGAACTCTAGATGGAAATATCTGTGCAATAATAAGATGTAAGTTGCAAAAATGTATGTAAGAATAATGGTCATTATCATGAAAGCCAGCTTGTTCTTTGTGTCTTACATCATTTTCCTGCATCAAATGCAGCTGATTAAGAGCCAATGAGTTGTATCCTAAGTTTAGTTAGTCATGACTAATGACTCAGCTACAGAGCTTACTGACCTTGAGCCTAACCTACCTTATAGAGTTGTAGTGGGGAGGGGGCATATACATCATCCTGAGCTCCTTGGAGAAAAGTAAGATAAACATGAATAAATAAGATGTACCAGGTGCTGTTGATTTTCTGTTGTGGAGTGTATACAGTGCTTTTCATAAGAAGGTGGCTCCAAGTGACCACAGTCATAAACATAAACTAGGACTGTATCATTCTCCATCTCTGGAATATCCTCCTACTTATCTTTGTCTTCTGCATAAAATCCCCTAATCATGGAAACTCTTGAACCAAGTTACAGAAGCTCTGTGGAGGCTTGGAAACGGTGTGATTTTGCTATTTAAAGGTAAAATGGCAATTTGGGGGCTTCTTTAAAAGCTTTTTTGGGCAGACCTTCATGGATCCGGGACCCACGGTGAGTCAAATCTGCAGGTCCTGAATCCGCGGTTAAAAAGGGTGCACTGTATACATGCAGGGCCATCCCTAGAATGGTGCGGGCCCTGTGGCAACTCAACCAGTGCACCCCCCCCCATTTTAGCCTATCTGTCCCTACAGCTAAAACAGTATAGACGGCAGACACGTTCCCTTGACAACAGAGGCCTCACTAGCCATTTTGGCACCCGATGCCGTCCAAATTTACCCCCTGGTTATTCGCCCCCTTTTTTTGCACCCCCCATTTTTGCTATGTACTTACTATCCCTGGTGCCGCCAAAGGCAGTGTCACAAAAATTTGGGTGTGTGTGTGCCAAAAAGTCTGTGTTTTTTTCTTCACGCGGGGGCGAAACTTGCTGGGCGCAGGGGCGAAAACAAACTTTAAATGCATTTATCTCCTTTGCGACGCACAGCCATGAGGGCGAGCAGGAAGGGACTAGGGTGCATCTCTAGGACGTGCACTAGTCTCTCTGGTGGTCGGTCCTCCAGAGATTAGCATGACAAATTAGGTGCGTCCTAGAGAGGCGCCCTAGTTTCTTCCTGCTTGCCCTCATGGCTACGCGTCATGAAGGAGATAAGTGCATTTAAAGTTTGTTTTCGCTCCTGCACCCAGCTGATAATGCCCCCCTGGCCTGGTTTTTTTTTTTTTTTTTTTTGCAAACGAAGCAGCTGCTGCCCTGGGGGTGCTGCTGCGGACGGGAGCGGGGAAAAAAGGATGAAAAAAGCCCCTCCCCCCAAAAAATTAAAAAGCCCCGGAAATTTTGTGCCCCTTGAAGCTGCGAACACTCGGCGCCCTGGTGTCCAGGGCCCCACTGTACCAACCCAAACAACGCCTCTGCTTGACAAAGATGGCTGCGTTATCCTTGAAGGGAATGAAGAAGAGGAGAATTTAAGTTTCATGATGTTCAGAAAAGAGGAATCGGGTGCAGCGCCCCAGTTGCCCTACCCAAGGGATAGGCATGTATACATGCGAACACCACGTTGTTTCTTTTTAGTTGCATGAATAAAATTTAGCATCTAGTACCTTTTGGTACTAACAGGGTTTTTTTCTGAATTTTTGGTTTTGTGTCATATGAAAAAATAGACATTTGCTGTTCTCAAATGATAAATGTAATAACCTTCAAAGCAGCACAGCATAGAAAGTTCATTGTAAGAAGCGCAGCCTTTTTATTTACAAAGTCAGTTTCTTCTGAAGTGTTTTTTAGTATATAGCATGTATTTGTTATAGATAAGAAATATTTCATAACGTTTTAAATAATTCATTAAAATGCCAAATAAAGTGGTAAATAATAATAAACTCTTATATTTTTCAGTATCTTACAGTTTTTGTGACTAAGTTAGTGCAATAGCCCAATTTAGCACTGGAATATAATGTAATTCATATTCAAAGAAAAGCTATTTCTTTTATTTGGCTTGACTAGAAACTAATACACAGTCTAAATCCTGAATCTACCATCTTTTTTTTCTTATGCTAAGGTTTTTTCTGCTGTTTAATGGGTAAACTTACTGTGAAGTGCAGTTGCTTGTTTAACTGTACCCCTATTCAAACCTTTGATTTTTTTTTTGTAGGTTAGTTAATTTAAAAAAAGAAGAAGTTAAGAACTTTCAAGAAAAGGCATAGGAGAACCTAATTTAACCTAGAGTGTCTCTTTTATTCTTCTGTTATTCATTTGAAGTGCCCTATCAGCTTGAACTGACCAACTTCAGTCATTTTTACCCTTTTATTTTTTTTCTCTAATGTAAACTGAAATTCCCTGCTGTTCATGGTATTTTAGTGTTTAGCATCATTTAATGAGCAGGTATCATTAAACTTAAAAGGTCTCTTTCTATATATCTATGATTAGTTATTGAAAGAACCAAAGAATTCCTTTAATTTATCTTTGCTTCCTTGTTATATTTTGATGTCAGCCCATTTTACATTTCAGTGTCTTTTTATGAAATAGAACATTATAATTTTTTGGTGTGGAAGTAGGACAGAATCTTTTTTTTTTTAAATGACGTGTAGGTAAAATGAAAGAGAGCTATCTTGTTTACAAAGGATATGTTGGCACAATTTCTTGGTGCCTTTTTGCTAATTAGTATTATAATTAGAATGTTTTGTAGCATTGCCCGCCCCTGGCCCAGGTTTTTTTTTGGGGGGGGGGGCTCCTCCCTCATTGTGCTCACAGCAGGGCCTCTGAGAGGAATTTGATCAGGGAGTACAAAGTCTATTTTGGTCCCCTTCTGAAATGGGGAAGGGGCAAAATGGGGCAGGGGGAGGGCAGAAATGGCCAGAAAAGTCTCCGGAGCCCAGGTCTACCAGGCTTACCAAAATGGCACCCAGGCCTCCTGGTTTGCCCGGCCTCCGTCTTTCACTCTCCATGAGGCCAGCTGAGATCCCAGGAAATTTCTGGGGCCCCTCCTTTGGCTCCTGGGCCCCCTTTTTGACCTTGGGCCCCGGGTACAAGTTATCCCCTTCCCCCCTCTCATGGGCTGACTCACAGAACCATCTTGCTGGTCTCAGGATCTTCCACCACTGGGAAGGACCCTGCTGTTCTGGCCTGGAGAGCTTTCCCCTGTTGCCTCAGTGCTGTTTGGAGCGGAAAGGGGGTTATACAATACCTGCTTCCTCCTCCTCCTCCTCAAGTTACTGTCGTTCTCAGTGGCTACTGAGATAGAGCCCTCAGCCTTGTATCTTGCCATTACAACCTCATCACTGGTACTTGTTGAAGCCTTTATACTGAAGCCTGCCCCTTTCCAACCGAAAAACTGCCCCCAGTGTTCCTGCTGTCCAAGGAACAAGGGAGACGCCTTGGAAGAGGGGAAGGGGTCACAGGGGCTGACTGTGGCTCACTTGGTGTGGCTGTGGAGTTGGTGGCTGGTTTGCTGTCATCATGCACCATTGGTTGACCAGGTGATCCTGGCAGTGAGTTTGTTTGGTGACCATGTACAGGAGGTGGCTGACTCCGGGGAGGCTTGGAGAGTGCAAGCTCGTGGCAGGCAGTGCTGCTCCCAGACAGTTTAATGAAAATATTTATTAACTATTTAGGCAGATTAAACTTTCATGGACTACACTGCAGTTCATCAGATGCAAGTCTTGGAAGAAATGGCCATCCAAATAGATTAATAAAGCCAGTCATTCCATGTAATGACATGAGATATGAAGCAAATATCTATTAAACAATTTGGTAGGGATTCTGATTTTACTGTTATGAATAAAACTCCCTGTGGAAAATACAAATCTTTTAAGACTATAATGAGACCTGGATTGCAAATAAAGGTCAGATAATATGCAATATTTTACTGTAAGAAAGCGAATGGTGTAAGCAACAGAAAGTGTTATTCACTAGATAGGCCTCCGTGTCCAGCTTTGAGTGTGAGACAAAAGTATGTTCACCCCTTGTTATCCTTGCAGGCCTCCCTCTTCTCCCTGGTTTCCCTCGCAAAATTCAAATTTAGACTGTCAGCTTTTCTGGACAGGGGCCCTAACCATGCTTCTGATGTTCTGTAAAGTGCCAGGTACACACTGGTAAAGAAAACTCCTGTTAGCTCCAAAATACTCATTGTGTGTGGATTTTAATAGCTTATTACACACTAGAGGATCTACTAAAAGAATGGAAATGCTGCAAATACGACTTCATGTAAATCACTGCGTTTTCCTTTAAAAAAATACAAACGCATGTGCACATACATATGCATACACACCAAAACAAACAAACAGAAGGAAGTGACTAGGAATGGATTGGGTCATACCTTCCATGTGGCTTAATAGGGAAACCAGCTATTCAGATATGCATGCATGCACATACATTATACCTGAATATTTGTATTTTGGTGTCTTAGCAGATTAATTTTGCATTGATTTTGTATGGACAAATTCTCTAAAAATGGATAAATTGAAGTGCTCCATGATGATAACACAATGTTTTCCAGCACTTTAGGCAGCTGTTGTTAACATGACTGACTTCTAGGTGATGCCAAGTCCATCCTCCTTTCCTAGACTAGAGCTATATGCGGCTAAGGGAAAGCTACTGCTGTTTGTTTGGCTGTCTGTTTCAAAGTCCTTGGCCCCCTGTCTCTCCTCTGCAAGCCTCCAGACTGGGTGAGTGAATTTCCCGATCAATGTGAATGTCCCGATCTCACACAAGTGTGGTATCTTTTGTAAGGGCAGGCAATCAGATCAAGAATAAATCAAATCAGGAAGGTTCCTGAGAGGCTCAACTCAGGCCAGTTCATTTAAGGTATCATGTCTCGGGACAGTAAAAAAACAAACAAACAAAAACCCTAGTTGACAAAGGCACTTATTCCAGCTCAAAGCTATGCCCATATATGGAAGGAACTAGCATATTTCAGGATCAAGTTGGGCCTTTGTTGTAGGTACTGAACGTTATGATTGGCTGTTTCTGCCTTCAGTAGGTCTCCAGAGGTGTGTTTCAGTTCAGCTAGGAATCTGTCATAGCTCTTCAGGAGGGGAGTAGGCTGTAGCAAATATGAAGCAGCCTACCTGGCAGCTGACTCCTTCAGAAAGCTAATGAATATAATGATAATATACAGTATTTATATACTGCCTTTCTTGGTCATTGGATTTCTCCTCTGACTTTAATCCAAGGCGGTGTACATGGGCAGGCTGTCCTAACCCCCCTTGGGTTTTTTTTACAATATATATAAATGTCCAATCTCTCACGAACAGCTACTTTCCAGGTGGTATCCTTTTACAGTCTGACTTTTTCCTGCTGGCTGGTGCCTCCCACACTCGACCGACGCAGCTGGAAGCTCTTATCTCTCCTCCTGGAGGCTTTCACAGCTTTTTGCCGGCAGCGTATCTCGAACTTATCAAGTTCGCTGGTCTTCGGGCTTTGAAGGCAGCAGCTCTCCCCACTAAGCCAGACTCTTCTTCAAAGTATGACGAGGCATACTTTGACACTGCAACTCCAGGTGGCCATGTGAGGGAACATTCCCTTCAGCTCACTGTACTGCATAGGCTGGCCCTGTTTCCATCCTACGTCAGTGGGTTCGAGCAAGCTGTCCTGATCTGTCCCCAATGCTCACAAGGTTGTTTGGCCAGGGTTTCAGCACCTTGGAGAGCTCCAAGTGAGTAACTTGTTCCAACAAGGGCTGAAGGAGGTCTTAAATGCTTCCAGGGCTGGACTGCCCCTCCCAGGTTCTGCCTCTCTCCCCGGAGAATGGAGAGGCCTTAAGAGGTAGCCCCCTGGCCAGCAGTCTCATACTTCTCCATTGCACTCCTCCTGGCCCATTGCTGGTGCAAGATAAGGGAGTGTGACATTTCAGATGTTGTTGAGTTTGGTTCTGTGAGGAGCTTTGACTCTGGGTGCCCTGGCACTGGGACCTCCATTTCAAAGTGTCTCCTATGTCTCTGGCTCAGGTGTATCCTGCCTGGTAGGCTCAGGTCCAGGCCCAGGCTTCAGGGTTGCTCTTTCTGACTGAACTGCACCCTCCCTCTTTAGGGTCAAACTTTGAGCTCAAGGCAGTATCCATTACAGTCACATGCAATTAGGGGGTGTGATCGCACATGTCCCATTTCCCCTTCTGGACCTCCTTGCCCCATCTCCTAATCACAGGTAGAGGGGTGTGTGTATGTGTTCAAACCTCTCCCTCACACTCAATGGATTTAATGTGCATGCCAGGGGAAGGTGTGGATGAACCTACCCTCCCTGATTAAGAGAATGGGAATGGTGCATCAAGATGGAGGCAGAACAGATGTGATTTGACCTCTAATTGCATATGCGGAAAAAAGCTCATATGGTATCGTCTGAATCAGCCCAGAATTAATTAAAGACCTCTTAACCCTTCCCACACCCCCATACAAAGATATTATGGAAAGGTTAAAAAAGTCACATTAGAGAATGTCATTGTCTACACACTATCACTTTAGAACTGTAGCATAAATGTTTCTTTTGCAGAACGTATAGGGTCAAGGAAGCCAGTGCATGCACTGTACCTCAGAAGTGACAGGGTGCATTTTGTTTTTACAGTACATGGTTAGGAACATTGCAATGTGTGAAGCCACCCAACATCTAATATGCTGTTAATAAAGCCCATGAATGAGGGCAGGCTTTCTCTTCTAGCACCTCCCTCTAAGGCCTCAGAGGCAAAGAGGCTAGGGGTGAGGTGTTAATGGCTCTGGGAAAGGTGTAAATGGCTGCTAAAGGGTTCTTAATGGTTGCTGCTCAAACACTGCAGACAGTGCAAAGGGGAAGCAAGAAGAGCCAAAATAAGGTTCCTTTAACTGGACTGAGCAGTCCATAATATTTAAAAAAATCATTTGGGGGTGATTTATTAGAAACTGCAAGTATATGAAGAAGTGGAATAATACCAAATTAGCAGGCACTACTTGGATGAAGCTGGGTGTAAAAGCCATCTTCTTAGTAAGATGAAATTTATTTTATCACTTTTTTAATACTGTCCTTCTTCCAAGGGAGCTCAGGGTGGTGTACATAGCTCCTTCCCTCCTTTTGTCATCACAACAACCCTGTGAGGCAGGTGAGGCTGATAGTGACTGGCCCAAGGTCACCCAGGAAGCTTCATGGCTGATCAGGGATTTGAACCTGGATCTTCCAGGTCTAGGTCCAATTTCCGAACCACTACACCATCCTGGCTCTCATTCCATATAATGGCACTTTAAGAGCCTTTAATTAGAAAAATATGCTGCATTTTACTGTGCACCAGACTCCTGAGTTTTACTCTGTGCTTATTAACCATGCACAATATTCACATTGACTGAAATCTAGGTGAATAAGACTCTATTTTTCTTATGAATATCGGCTATCCCATGAACCATATCCCGCCAGGCCTTCCTGTCGTCCACTATCTTCCTGAGTTCGCTCATTTTCATGTTCGTTGCATCGGTGATGCTGTCTAACCATCTCATCCTTTCCCTTCCCCTTCTCCTTTTGCCTTCAATCTTTCCCAGCATCAGAGTCTTCTCCAGAGAGTCCTCTCTTTGCATTAGGTGGCCAAAATATTTGAGTTTCAGCCTCAGTACCTGTCCTTCCAGGGAACAGTCAGAGCACCCTCTGCAACCCGAGGTCATATTTAAGGTGTAGCAGTAACAAGGAGGATCGAGGCAATACAGAGGGGCCAGGGTGTGAACCATGTGGATGTATTTTTGAACACCATCCCTTTTGCTTCTTAAGTACCATTACTCTTCACAAATTTTATCTCCAGATCAAGAGGGCTAATCCAACTGACTTAGCTGTTAGCCAGGACTGAACCCTCACACTCTTCAGAATTGAGAAGACTTTGCTCAGATTTTAATGGAACATCTAACTTCCCGGTTGTCAGTTCCATTAGGTCTATCAAGCGAGTTACAAGCTTGGCACATCTTGGATGTGTTGTGAGTTGGGGGGGGGGGGAGGGGATCACATAATCAAAAGCAAAAATAAATAAATAAATAAAGAGAAGAAAATATTAAAATGGTGAAATGTGTACGGGAGGTGTCATTTCCACCTCCTGCTCCCAAAAGGGAATCGCCTCCTCTAGGTGAAAACCGGAAGTGGTTGTAAATTGCTACTGAGCAGTGATCTGAAGCTCAGTGAGGCCTGCAGAGGGTAGCGCAGGCTTCCCCGAACACTCTGGAGGGTTCCAGGACCCCCGCTATACCTAAAAATTGCATTTTAAAACTTTTTTCACTGTGGTGGTGGTGGTGATCCCCAGGATCACCGCTTCTATGCTGCCCCTGCCCCTTAAGGGGGGCAGCTTTTGGTTCATAAGAACATATGAAGAGCCCTGCTGGATCAGGGCAAAGGCCCATCTAGTCCAGCTTCCTGTATCACACAGTGGCCCCACCAGATGCCTCAGGGAGCACACAGCCAACAAGATAACCTGTTTCTTGCTGTCACTCCCCTGCACTTGGCACAGAGAAAACCTACTTCCAAAGCCAGGAGGTTGTGACCCACCACTTTGAGAACCACTACATTTGTGTTTATTATACTATATTACCTGGTACCTTGGAGGAATGGTATGATTGAGTTCCAGTACAATAGTTTAATACAATATTTGTTGGTTTCTGGTATTTGAGTGGACTTTTTTTGCATTTTAATACTACACTATTGTGGTCAAGTCTTTGTAAATGTATTATCTGTGCACAACCTCAAATGTCCCATCAGTGTTTCCAGGAAACACCTACCGACCAGATCTAAGTGTCTCTTCTCTGGACCATTTGTTGCTTTTTATCCATGTTATCCTTCTAAAATTGCTGTCTTCCTTGGGTTGCCAAGACACTATCACCTTCTCTTCCAGACTCTCCAAGCGTTCTTCCTCTTCCCATAAGACTCAAATATCTGATTCTCTACTATTCTCCTTCTACGCACTCTTTGGGTAATCTTATTTGTTCCTATGGCTTCGTAGTCTTTATGTTCTTGTCCCCCAAATGTCCTTTTCTATCTCTGACCTCTTGCTGATATATCTACAAGGGTGTCCCACCAGTATGTCAAATGAAATACTGCCAAGACAGATTGACCTAATCTTTCCATCCAAGCAGTCCCTGCAACCTCACTTATATGCTGCCCTTGGAACCCTGTCTCTGATAAATGTAACCTTGGAGTCACCTTTAATCATTCTTCTTCCTCATGCAAGATGTCACCAAATCCTGCATAGTCTTTCTTTTCAGTAGCTCAACTATATATCTTTTTCTCCCTACCTCTACTGCTAATATCCTTGTATGTTGTCTGATGATTTCATTTCTAGACTACATTAACTTTCTCATTGCAGCCCTTTATTATTTCCATATTGTTCCTCTTCAGTTAGGTTCACGTTTCTTTCCTATCATTATGATTGTCATCACTTTGTTAATAATAAATAATACTTAGCATTTATATAGTGCTTCATAGTGTTCAGAACTCTTTACAGACATCATCTCAGTACTCCTTACAACTCATCCTTTTGCTGCATGGCAGTCTTGTCTTTGAAAATACTCAATTTGTCTTCCCCATACTCTCCCTCCACCCCTGTTGCTAGGGCAGTTTTGCAGAGCTCATTCCCTGCTGCCGCCACCCTGTGATGGACAACAGGGCACAGTGCTTAGCAACTAGCACCCACCTCACTGCCCTCATTTCTTCTTTGAACTGGGGTTAAACTGGAATGGCAGTTTATACTTCCATCACCCTATAATGGAAAGGGTCGTAGTCTTTGTTTGTGCAATTGTGTCATCCTGTGGATCGGACCATACGACGTATTAGCCTCAAGACTGTAGTTTGACGTTGGGTTGTTTTTTGTTATAAGTCATATGTAATGTGAGTGTTGAATGTTGTTGTCTATAATGCCAATAAAGGTTCCTGACTGACTGACTAGTACCATAACCCCAAACTGGGGAAATCCAGGCAAAACTCCTCAGTGGGTTTCCTTGAAAGCCAATGGCAGTGGAGTCAGGTGGTCTGGGAGGACGGGGGGGAACCAGCTTCCTCCCGAAGGGTCTGAGACCAGGCAGGTGAATCAATAAAAGTAAAAAAGAGTTTATTGAAAGAATAAAATACAAAAAAGAGATGGAAATAAAGGCAATAAAACAAGGTACTTTTGGGACTCAAGCAACAGCAATTGGATAACCAGGAGGAAGGCAAAAGTTGGCATGGAGATTAAAAGACAAACTGAGGAAAAAAGTATAAATCCAACGTGTATTTCTGGGTACATTCCCTACCCTAGTCCAGGTGTCTACACCAGGCCGGGAAGGGAGGACAGGTGACCCTCACCTATGCATTGTTTGCTGGGGATGAGAGACCATGCAAATGTGCAATGGGAGTTTCCTTATCTTGCTTTTTATAACCTCTGGATGTTATCTAGATTTACCTGTTGGATTGGTTACTCAGGGTCACCTGAGCCTGCTGTGGAGAATCAGGTCAGCTTCACAGTCCAATGAGCTGACTCAAAGCCAAGTTCTTTGTTTACCAGTTAGCTGGGGAAGGAGGAGAAGGTAAACAACAGTAGCAAAGCAGAAATAGCTACTCTTCTGAGATGACTCAGTAGCCCCTACAGGATGCCGACCCCACTACAGAAGCCTCCTTAAGAAGGTCAAAACAGGTAGGAAAAGAGGGGGGGGGATCTGGGTTTTTCACCACACATCCTTTTTATTCTCGTATCCTGGACTTCCTCCATTCTAAGCAACAATTCCCTGCCTGATGGAATCTCTGATATACAGAATAAGAGTAAAAGTGGCGTAGTGCAGATGTCCCCTTCCTGCTCCTCTTGAACAAGAGAGAGAAAGTGTGTGCTTGCACAGTTTTCTCCTTTCCTAGTTGTTGTGCTTTGGATACTATAGTCTGGATTTTGTTTGGAGAGCTTAAATGCTTCTTTGGCATGACAGTGTAGTATTAAGGTTAGCTGGATGATCTCAGTAGAAATTGATTGCTGCTTTGGGGTGTGTGGCCTGAATTAATTTTAGTGAGAGTTTTGAATTAGTTCTGGTTTTGATTTTTAAATGAAGTTTGCTACATTGAAGTGTGTGTTGATTTTTAAATACCTTTTTTGTTAGTAGCTGGTGTGGTTCAGTAGGGTTCACTGGATGGCCTTGAGCAAGTCACTATCTTTCAGCCTCAGTTCCACATCTGTGAAACAGGAACATTAAATACTTTGTTGTGAGGACATGTCTCAGTTGTTGTGAGGATAAATGGAACATGGTCTGTAAAGCAGCATGTCTGCTAAAAGAATGAGCTTTGCTATATTGGGATGTTTAGTTTTATCACTTAGGGAGGCCAATATTGTCTCCAGAATATTTCCAAAATATTTTTATATGTCTTGTGGCAGAGTGTGGATTATATTAATTCATTGATGAGATACTTTTACGGTGGCTTTCCATTCTATTTGCCAGATTGGCTTTTTATAAGACCTTCTTTTTTTTTTTTACAGCCTTTGTGAAGGCTTGTAAGCTATTTACTGGACAGGGGAGCATACACCCGCTGTCACTCATGTTAAAATGTTCGGACTTCAGACTTTTGAAAGAGTTAAGTTCTCCCTCTACCTGATTCTGAGGTGAAACTCATGGTTTTCATGGAGCTACAAGATCCCAGGTAACATGTGATTAATTCTGTTCTGAAATTCAAATTTAATTTCTGTACAATGCCTTGATTTTCTACCGCATGACTACTCATGCCAACTTGGGTTGTACCACTTAGTAAACAGATATTGTTACCTTTTTACAAGCTAGTTTATTTATTTTTTAGAAAATGTCTGTGCTGTTCTTCAGTATTGAGTCTCAGAGCATCATACAAGTTACGGTAAGTAAAAGCACACAATAAAAGATCAAAGAACAAGAACATCAAAAACCACAGAAACAACAATATAATCAAGAGGGACAGATGAAAATAAAACACAGATAAAGCCTGCAGTTTAGAACCTGCTACACCATCTGATGGAATGCTTGGGTAATTTTTTTTTTAAGATCTTTCTGGTGCTGAGAAGACATCAGAGTTGGTGCCAGGTGAGGGAAGTACCTGTATATTCATAAACAGGGCAGTGATGTAGACTTGAGTTTATTGACTTGGACTTGAGTCAGACTCAAGTCGTGTCAGTGACTTGACTCTGACTTGACTCGGCGATTGTAAAAGACTCGACTCGGAACTTGGAGCCTTTTACGACAAGTCAAATTTTATTAAAGTTTAAACCCATTTTCCCCATTAAATAGATAGGGACTTGCAATTCGCATCCAAAGACTCGGGCCTTGGACCCAGAGACTTGGGACTTGACTTGAGACTTGGACCCAGAGACTTGATCCACATCCCTGAAACAGGGTAACACAAATTAGAGGAACGCTTTCACCAGCCACCATCTGCTTAACCTTAGATGGCAGGAGGACCCTGATAAGGGTCTCCAATGAATAGGTTACCAGAATTTCCCGGTTCTAAACCGGGACACCCCCTATCAATTATTTGATTGATTGATTAAATAAAACTAAAATAAAATGTTTTTTAAAAAATTGTGGGCCGAAATTTGTATTTATTTATTTTTACTTGAATTAATTAACTGTCTTGTCTCGCCGCCATTCTGCCGCTTCGGCCGTCTTCTTTTCGGCCCGCCTGCCCTCCCTGGAGCCCGAACGGCTCCAAAATGGTACCGAAACCGGCAGGGGGCGTGTTTGGAGCCGCGCTGGGCATGTCGACGTCACGTCTCTCAGGCTCCGCCCCCTTAATCTGGGCGCCGGGAGGGTTGCTGACATTACTGCTCATGAGATTTCGCGAGATCCAAGATGGCCGTTGACAGGAAAAAAGTGCCTTTTGGCACTTTGCAAGCGACGGTGGAGGTGAACCTACCAATGAAGAATGTAGGGTTCAGGCAGGCTCACGTGGTAGCAGCTTCAGATACCCAGTCCTAAGCCATGGAGAGTTTTTAAAGCAACAACCAGCGCTTTGAATTGTGCCTGGAAACAAACGGGCAGCCAAATTTGAGGCATGCCTGCTTGTCTGCAAACAGCCAGTGCCGTGGTAACAAGAGATAGTTTGTTGTGGTTCTGGATGTTTGGGGGCAAAATGAAGAAGTTGCAGTTGTGGGTTGTGAACTGTTTGCCATATCTCCATGACACAGCGAGAGAATATATGTAATCGTTCTTAAGTAATAACTAACGAAAGAACTTCTTCAGGCATGCTGTGAAAGAGACTGAACAAAGCATGATTTGTTCATTTCTTAAATGAGCAGTTAATAGTAAACCATTTATCTGGTTTTACGTTTTGTTCTGGGCTGACAAGACACCATCCAGACATCAGAACCATTCCACAAGTTGGTCGTTGATGGCCGAGATGCTCTTGGGATCTACATTAGAACTTCAATAGGGTTGTGTCTTTGAGGATTATAAACTCTTTCAGATGTCCATTTAGTACATGAATGATAAGAACATAAGAAGAGCCCTGCTGGATCAGGCCAAAAGCCCATCTAGTCCAGCTTCCTGTATCACACAGTGGCCCCACCAGATGCCTCAGGGATGTCCTCCTCTCTCACCTCAAAACTAGCCAGTGTTCATCCCTCAGTATACATGTGAGTTATGAAATGTTGGACTTTTATAGAGTGGGAAAAAATATGACATCATTTTATAAAAGCCTGTTTGATCTCATTTTTTTAAAATGGCTCCATAAGCATAATATAGATCACAGAGTTTGTGACTTCATTTTGATGATCATCTGTATTCACCCAGAGTCTACTGCCATGAAGTGCATGTAACCATGTGAAAACTTACAACATAACAAATGTTACTTTTATCATGTGGTTTTGCTGTTTTAACGTGGTTTTTATGGTTGCCTGATTGCAATTCTGTGTGGATATTTTCACACTTGGTTTGTTTTTCCAATGTAGTAGACAAGGTTCCTCCCCCCCCCCCGCACCATTTCAGTCTTTTCCACAAAATTCATGTACTGTAATGCTTGATAGGGAATTCATATGGTAATGTGTTATGCGTGCACGCACTCAGAAGTAGACCTTACTACCACAACAAGATGATTGATACATGGTTGGGACTCGACTGAGAACATTTGATGGCATTTTCTTAAGGAAAATAACCACACAACAAATCCCAAATGAGTAATTTTCTGCACAATAATTAAATGTTTCTTCTGGCTCCAAGGTCTCTTTCAGCCCTTAACCAAGTAGTGAGGAGAATGTGCACCCATTCTCAGAAATCTGAGGAAGCAGTGTCGTGATAAAAACATTACCACTTGTAAGGATATTACAGGGGTCTGGCTTACTGCATGGGTTACAGATACACAATGAGAAGTTATCGCTTCGCAAATTATCATCTGCATTCACTTTTTGAGTGAATTTGGGTGAGCAAGTCTGGTTCTTGGACAGCATTCTGTACGTAAAGCGAATGATTCTGTATGTTCTGTACCACCAAGTCAGCATATATAGTAACCTGCATGTTGTATCATAACACATCACTGTTTTAATGAAAAGGCTATTGTTTGTCTTTTGCAATCTGTTATGAGTGTTGAAGATAATAAAATCCTCCTTGCATCCGTTTTTCCATTATTGGTCATCAAATTTCTTGCTGTTAAAGAAGGGGGAAAAAAAGATAAACTTGCTAAGCTTATTCAAAGTCTTTGTAAACAGGTGCCACTCCAACGGCTTAAATTAAAGACACCTGCTTACGTTCAGCCAGAATTTCTAGTTTTTAGTACAATAGCAATAACTATATCAACTATTCTGTTGCCAAATCCTGTCAAAACATTTCTGTTTCTGCATATCATCATGACCTTCCTAAATTTATATACAAAGAGACCTTGGAACAGTATTCCTTAGTTACTTAAATGTGCAGAACCTGCAGAGGGAGCTCAAATCATTTGTGTTTTGGGCAACCTCAAATGGTAGGGGTTTTAGGCATATATTTATTGGGAGAAAAAAACGTATCATTAGTAACTCAAACAGCACAAAGCCTGGTTATTTACCTTGGTACCTGATTTTACAAGAAGATTCCACTCACTTGTACTACACACCCTTAGGGAACGTTTCTCCTGCCAGCAGATGGAAGAACATACCTCTGAATGTCAGTTTTCTTAGTCTTACGTACTTCACTGTTTTATTTATTTATTTATTTTTGCTTTACCCAGGGCTCTCGAGTCTAGGGAAAAAAAAAAAAACACTAAGGGCCTGATCCAGCCCAAGCTAAGCATGCTTAAATTCCATTTACTTAAATGACTGACAGCATTAAACATCTGTATAAATCTCTCACAGTCAAACCTGTGGAACTCAACACATTGCTTAAACTCTGACTAGATCGTGCCTTGACTGTTGTAGTTACAAATCAGATACCACTCAGGCCACTTTTTAAAATACGTTTTTGTATTTGGATATTTTAGTTCCAAAATGCAAACTACACGCATCTAGTTGTACTTCTGAAGATTGCACACATGTCATTCACAGCTTTTCCCTTCACAGTGCTGACAAGCAGGTGCCTGGTCTTGTCCAGGTTGCTGCTTGCACATGTTTTGAAAGAACATCTGGGAATTAAATCCACATGCACCTTTCAAAACTCATGTATTGTACTCGAATATCAAAACCTGACTCCCGGACATATTATAGGAAGCAACCCACGTTGGCTTATTTGTCAAGAGATGAGACGCACCTTAAACCCTAACCTGCAACATGGAACCCACCTTCAAGAACCTGATGGACAAGGGAAATGGGCAGGTGACTGACCATGCTTCCTCTTCTTTTTTCACCTGGTAGCAGCCAATCCATGTGCACTGCTTCTATGTCATTCTACCCTTTCTTTACTTCCAGACCAAGTGGAGGGAGAGGAGAGACAGCAGCATGCCATCAGTTTGGAAAGGCGGGGGGAGAAAAACGAGACAAGGCAGATCAAAATGGAGGAACGTGCCATAGCAGGGAGGAGCAGGCCATTGGTTGGGAGACCAAGGAGGCCCACTAAAGACTGGAGAGCTTGGTCAAAGCAACCCCTTCAAAGCCAAAGTCTTCAGCAGGGCTTTCCATATTCATGTTCCATAGCCCTGGCTACTGTTCAAATTGTGTCGATTTGAGCCTCAAAATAAATGGCGATAGCAGCAAAATGAGTACATTTGTAGCAAAGTGGTAATAGGATGAAAAATGTATGGCTTAGGGCCAAACTAGACATGGTGATCACATCATTGGCCCTTGTACACTTTTTTTTGCTCTAAATGGCATATGGGGAGTTGGAATCCAGATCAGGACCGTGGTAGGGGCAATGGGAACTTTATCCCTATCCCCCACCATGATACTAATCCAGGTGGGGCCCCATTCCCATGCTTTTGTCCTGAGAAAAGAGCTCCCTTTTTCAGTGTTTGTGGCCTTGATAATACTGTACCTACTGTATTTCTTCAATTCTAAGACGCATGTTTTTTTCCCAATTAAACATTTCAAAAATGGGGTGCATCTTAGAATCAAAGGTCTCCAAAAAGCACCCCAAAATGCTATCTTCTTACTTACTGGGGCTTGGGGGAGCTTCAGGGAGACCTGCGCGACCCTCTGCAGGCCTTCCCGATCTTCAGTTCAGCAAAAAACGGTGATTTTCAGCCATTTCCGGTTTTTGCAAAAACCAGAAATGCCCCAAAATCGCTGTTTTTCACAGAACTGAAGATCAGGGAGGGCCGCAGAGGGTTGCACAGGCCTCTCTGAAGCTCCCCAAAGTCCAGGTAATGAAGGAAATGGCACTTTCTGACGGGGCCAGATATGCTATGCAAAGGCAGTGCACTCAGTCATCCTCAGCTGCAGGAGACATGCTGGGAAGAGTTGGTGCTGAGCGGGTAGATTCAATGAAGGGAAGCGAGTCTTACACTCGATGGATTTTTTTTCCCCTGCTGGTGTTACTGAAAGTAAAGGTGCGCCTTAGAATCGATGGCGCCTTAGACTCGAAGAAATACGGTATGTTTCCACACAAAGAATGATGAAATCTAGGATTCCTCTCTCTTCAGAATGGACAGGGAATTCTGGAGTCTCATTTTTCCCTATTGTAAAACTTGTGGACACTCTGAATCTGCCTTTGAATTTGAAACAGACATTTCACATCATACCTAACTTGACAGCACAAGCTTCTGTGACATGGGTAAAGGCATTCCCATATCCCTCCAGCCTCCTTTTCTTCAACTTGAGCTGGTGCTGAAGTCAGTGATCTTGGGAGAACTGAGATGGCCACTAACTTAGATGGCTGTAAAAGGGAATTGGACAAATTCACTTGGACAGGTCTATCAATGGCTGCTAGTCATGATGGCTATATGCTGCCTCTAGGTGCAGTGGCAGTATACCTCTGATGACCAGTTGCAAGAAATCAATGACAGGAAGAAATGTGCTGGCTTCCCAGAGGCAGCTGGTGGGGCCAGTGTGGGAAACAAGATGCTGGACTAGATGGTCCTTTGGCCTGATCTAGCAGGGCTCATCTTAAGTAAGATGAGGCCACATGACTGTAGCCATTTTTGTGTACAGACTCCAGTCACTAGCAGATCCATATTTTATTTACATAAATATTAGTCTCCTTCCTGAATTTGGACTGGATTTACAGAATGGCGAGTAGCAGGAAGATAGCTGCTAGCACTGTTCTGCAAACTCTAGGAGAAGGTTTTGTGCAGTGCTAGAATAGGAGGATTCTAGAGCAGTGGGCATGTTTCCACTTCTCCAAGATCACCACCTTTGCATTTAGTTCCATTTTTCTTGTGCGGTTCTCTGTCACAAAGTGGACAGCCTTTTCTTGAATGGAAGAGACTTTCTGCACACAGAAGGGCACCTTTGGGAACCAACCCTTATATACAAGGCTCCCCCACCCTGTAATTATAAATAACACAATACAATTTTTATATATTTATGGCACCTCTGATCATGACAATATTATTTAACATTATTTAATGACATTATTATGAAGCTTTAACAAACTCGCAAGGAAACCAGATCCCTGGATTTGGAACAATGCACATCTTAACAACTCACAATCGTTGCTGAAAACTTGTTATGTATATAAAACATAACATGTGAAAGAAAAAGAAAATAATTTATTAGCTAACTTGTTGGGAGCTCTTTTTCCTCCACCTTCCTCCAAATATTAACAATATTCCTAGACTACTCATACTAGTCCTGATTCATTGCAGCTGTGTCAGCTGAGAGCTGTTTGTGCAGCAGCACATTGATGGAGGAGAGAATGATAGCAAATGATTGCATGCCAATCTAGAGATGGTCTTGTTGGTATCTATCAATGGAGAAGACCCACTTGTTCCTTTACATCAAGGCAGTCATATGTGTGCACAACTAGTCTGGAAAGGCTCGTCATTCTTAAACTTGCCATGTGTGAATAATAATCTGTTTTTTAAATCATTTTGATGATATGTAGGAATGACATTCTTTGCAGAAAGGTGTCCAGGAGTTTGTGTCTTATATGAATACAGGGGATTGAAAATTGTGTTGTTTTTACTCGCAAGTAAGTCCATTGTGTCCAGTAAGACTTAGGCTATAATCTTATGG
>JANXHW010000005.1:138772500-138775000 GCA_026170595.1 Plestiodon gilberti rubricaudatus
TCTGCAGGCCTCCCTGATCTTCAGTTTGGCGAAAAACGGCGATTTCCGGGCATTTCCAGTTTTTTACGAAAACCGGACATGGCCAAAAATCACCGTTTTTCGCCAAACTGAAGATTCACAGAGGGTCGCGCAGGCCTCCCTGAAGCTCCCCCAAGCCCAGGTAACAAAGGAAATGGCACTTTCTGGTGGGGCCAGAAATGCTAAGCAAAGGCACTCAGTCATCGTCAGCTGCAGCGCTGGACATGCTGGGGAGAGTTGGTGCTGAGCAGGTAGATTCAATGAAGGGAGGTGAGTCTTACAATCGATGGATTTTTTTCCCCTGCTGGTGGTACTGAAAGTAAAGGTGCGCCTTAGAATCGATGGCGCCTTAGACTCGAAGAAATACGGTATGTTGGAGGCCAGTTCTTTTGATTGCTCTGTGTGATTTTTAGTGTACACTTAAAGCTGATCTTGAGGTATGAACCTTTGGTGGCAAAAGGCGAATTAATGCAGCAATCATATGCATGTCTACTCAGAAGAAAGTCCCATTGAGTTCAATGAGGCTTCCTCCCATATAAGTGTGTATAGGATTGCAGCCTAATATTACTTAGTTTGAAATATATATAATTTTCCATGTTTTCTTGGGCATGTTCTTTGTAACACATGAAAGCTGTTTCTGGAGCAAGGTGATCACCAGAGTGTGGATTTGCAACAGAGCAGCTCTTGTACTCAGATGGTGTAGGCTCATGTTGACCTTGTGATAAATTGAAGCCAATAGAACAAATTTTCTTTGGAGGACCGCCTTTCCTGTGCACCTTCCAATGGAAAAGCAAGGGGTGGGTCTAGTTAGGAGTACTGTTAAAGATACATTTTGTTCCAAAAATTACCCTGGGAATAAAAAAAGTAACATTGGGTCAGAAGCGTAGAGATTTCATTGAGGATCAAGAAAAGGGGGGGGGGGGAGAACCAGAGGGTAATGCAAGAGGTCTTGAATTGTGGCTTGGGTAGAGATTGATCAGTGTTGATTCCACATATTGCTGGAAATTGAGTGTAAATGTAGGCCTTGTATACAATTGATCACAGATTAGGAAATCTCAATATCTTATTGTTTTAATTCATGGGAATCCACCAGCTAGATGCTGTTTCCTTAGCTTTCATAGTTGTAATTATTCCTTACTGCTCTAATGCTTTCTCACTTTTAATTTCTTCATTGATTGTAATAAGGCCAGGGAATTTTATTTTTCCTCAAGAGAGCATGTGTTGCTATAAATGATTTTTTCATGTTATCCGAGCTCTGATAAGAACTATAATACAAAACTGGGTATTCCGTTTGGTAGAGAGCTCATGTACTGCAGTCTAGAACTTCTGGTAACTTTGTAGATGCCAAGTATATAAAACAAAACAAAAATAGCGGTCTGGTTCTGACATAACTGGAAGACATGGTTAAGCACTACAAGAATAAGCCTCAGAGATCCACCCTCCCCTATGTGCACGAGAAGGAAGCAAAAATTTCCATTTTTACTTGACACACAAATTGCAGTTCCATGGCATGTATGAACTTGGGGAGATACAGATTGATAACCAAACAACATTTTGATCCTAGTTTGTTAGCCTGGCTTATTCTAACTCTAGTTAACTTAACAAACTGCAGTTCTCCAAATTTGTATGTAAATCAACCATGATTCGTAAGGGTAAAGTGAAAGTTTTGATCTCCTCCTCTTGTGCATTGAACATCTTGTGCATTGAGCACATAATCATGCTGCTCTCCAAAACTCATTCTTGTAGTGGGAAACCCTGTTAAGTCTGAACCAGACCAGTATCTACCAACTTCTGTAAGTTGTGTGTGTTGTTATAGTAGTAGTAGTTAACAGCACAGTGGCTACTACAAAAGGTTTCTGGGAGCCCAATCCTATCCTTCCCCCGTCCCGTCAGTGCAGCAGCACCGAAATGGCAGTTGCTGCATCCTGGGGGGGGGGGCAGGAGGCTCCTGCAGGGAAAGGGAATGTTTTATCCCCTTAACCCTGCGTTAAGCGTCTTGGCCCTCAAATGGGTCTCCTTGGACCTACACTACCCCCGTTAGCCCTTCCGCCATCTCCTCCATCCTTCCTGCTCTGGTGAGCGTCCAAAGAGCCTCCAACGCAGGCGGGATGGCGCAGGCCTTCCCGCCAGCGTCCCCGGCAGTGCTCAGGGATGCATTTGTGGCTGGCACTGACTGCTTTATGGCAGTCAGCATCAGCATAGGAGGTGCGCCGCCATTAGGCGGTGCTTATAGAATTGGGCTGTGAATTTCCAAACTAAATAGATTATTGACAAGCCAGATATGTTTTTTGTAGTCCAAAGAAATTAAGATGACTTTATTAGGAAGGTAAAAATTGTATAAAATTGGTGTCATTTTGCTTGTAACAATGAGCATGATGCTACCGTGTTTCCCTCAAAATAAGACAGTGTCTTATTAATTTTGGCTCCAAAAAATGCAGTAGGTCTTATTTTCAGGGAGGTCTTATGTACTCGAGTCCTCCAC
>JANXHW010000005.1:138782500-138785000 GCA_026170595.1 Plestiodon gilberti rubricaudatus
AATGACAGCCTTCACAGCCAACATAAGTTGAATAAAACTAGAGAATTGTTTCATTTTTTGTTGTGTCACCTCAACATAATGAACTTGAATTTAAGAAAATAGTTCCATATGAGCTGGTTAGGGCTTTCAGGCTGCTAACAGATTGCAAAACTAACAAAAAAAGGCATTGTAGCAATTAGGCCAACTTTTTTTTACCAATTAAATATGGGGCTAAATACTACAACGTGCTGAGTGTCTTGTCTGAACTGCTAAGGTGCTTGTGATATCTATTGCTCTCACTTGCTAAAGCAATTGTTCATGGCGCAGTATTGAATCCTTAATTTGTAAACAAGTATTTTTTTATGTTCAGCATCTGGATTTGATTCCAAGAGAAAAACAGTCTCACTGAAAGTAAAGCTGTTAAAAATAATGTTTTATAGAACAAATATTTATAAAACTGTAGTTACATTGTTCTAATGTGGGCCTCTGTTACCGCAAATGAGCATAGCAGTTATTTGTTTTCTGGTTTTAGGTGATTTTTAATACTAATATTAAATAGCTTATATGCCTGTTATTTTTTAAAATGATAATTAGTGCATGGAAAAATTCTAATCATTTTGGCATGAAACCTGAGAAGTCTTTAGGAATTTTACATCCATGCATTATTGCATATGTCACTTTAGCTCTCAATAGCAGAATCCTCTCTGTGTTATATAGCCTTAGGAAAAATACTTGGCGCATTATGAAAGCACTTTGTAGACTTATAACTATAATTCTTAGCATTTGTACTATTTTATTATAAAAATTATCTTCTACCAAGCTTTCTGCATCATTTAAACATTTAGTTGCATAATATGACCATTTAATGTTAAAAATATATAACCATAGCATTTGCCAGCAGAAAACATATTATCAGAATAACATGCTACTTACTCATTTTTTCAAAGCAGCAGACCTAGACATTTCTAGCCAATTTGTCCACATACTCACAGCTTCCAGTAGATAGCACTTGCAAAGACCACAGAGAATAACAATTGGAAATGAAAATATCCGGTTGAGTACTAATATCAGACAGGTTCTGAGAGAGACAGGCTTAGGGATGACATTTTTTCCTTCAAAACTGTGATTAGATCTTAAATAAGCAGACAGGAAAAGTAAAGCCCTAGGTTCACTTAATAGGACTCAAGAGGCATTTTATGGTAGATGTCTGCACCATAGGCTTTAAATGCAGCCTGAATCTGGAATATAAATCATCCTCCAAAACATGTTGATGTGGAACGTAACCACTAGTAAACATGGAATCTGTATCCTTTATGTAATTCAGGTGTGTATGTGTGTTGGGCTACAGCTTACACTTTTCTTGAGAAGTGCTTTCAGAAATATGAACACTAATGCAGACAGTTTTATTGGTTCCACTTTAGGGGTTGTGTAAAAATGGAATATTTAAAAAAAAATCTTAAGTCCAGGATACAAATCAGCATTCGGATATTTGCATTTATTTTTCTTTGGGTTTTTTTTAATTACCTTATGCACAGTAAAGTGTTGCAATGTGGCATATTCTTCTTTATGTTTAACTTTACCATGAGACTTTGATGATATGAAATACTTCACTGTTATGTCTTCTGTGCAAATGATAGGTAAATAGACACTTTAACATGCTTGTTCTCCAATACTAGGGCATTGACTTGATAATACTTCAGTAACTCAGTACAGCTAAATGGAAAAAGTAAAGTTTGTGAATGGGGAGCAATAAGATTACTTTAATATCCTTCATAAGGTAGGGCATTTGGTAGCTGAGACATTGTAATCAGGAAAAAAAATGATCACTGTAAGATTCAACAAGGTACCCAATCTCTTGGACGATATTGTTTGGATTTTTATTTTGGCAAATTGGACATTTGTGCTTTTGGCTTGATTGATATCCTCCCTGGAATCCTTGTGTATGTCTAGAAAGTTTGACTTAAATTTGGCGGTTATTTCTCTACCATGTATCCAGAGACAGTGTTCTATAATATATTGTAATATATACTAGTGAGAAATGGGTTGAATACAGTCACAGGTCATCAGTATAACCTTAAAGATGAATGGCTATAGCATAAGCAAGTTTTGATCCCAATGTAGATATTTGTCAATTTATAAATAGTTAAAGTGGACTGTTTGTGCTCAGTATTGAGCATGTCATTGAGTAAATGTAGTCAGTTCAGATGTTTTCTTTCAGTTTTAATTACTGATTACTATAATAAGACAAACAACAAAAAAGTCATGGTTTTAGTTTATTAAAAAAATTATTTCTAATCTATGACATTTATTTTCTAATCTATTAAAATGATAGGAAGCAATATGTTCAATGCCTACAAATATAATGCTTTTGATTAAATGCATGGACAACTGATACTGCATTAGATATAGAATCTTATTTTGATATTAGATTTGCAGAATTAATTTTGTGTCACTGAGGTCAAAACAGTTGCAAAAGAACGTGATTGCTTCACAGGGTGGATTTGAGCTTGCATTTTGAGTA
>JANXHW010000005.1:138790000-138932500 GCA_026170595.1 Plestiodon gilberti rubricaudatus
GCTCTCATGCAGCTATATAAGAACATTAACAGTGCCCCCCCCAGCAATGTTGAATTAAATCTTTTTTTTTTTCTGGAATGGAAATGTTTTATTTCGTGAGAGTGAGATGGAGAGAGGCAATGTTCTACATTTTCTGGAGACTGAAGAGTTATGTAGTCTGTTGAAATGGCACTTCCATTGGTCATGATATGAAGAAGACTTAGATAAGATTTCCAAGTACTTGCCATTTCATTAATTACAACACTGTTGTGTCAAAATGGCAAGTCCTTTTTGTGATCAAAATTCTTATGACCATTGATGCAAAAGTTGCATGTATTGTTTGATAGCAAAAGAAAAAAAATCTGTCAGGATTGGGAAGGGTTGTAATGTTGACATTTGCAAGAAGGCTGTAAGAGACATTTTACAAATGAATATAGCAATACCTTGACTTTCATCCACTTGATGTTCATTGCTTTGCTCTTTCAACTGTTTTCAATTATAACCACATTTCAAATTTCGTCCACGTGCTTTCCTCTTTTGTCCAATTTCATCCAACCTTCCACAACATTCGTCGATGTTCTTATGCATATTTTTCTTTTATTTCCGTTTGTTTAGGTTTTGCACGCTGTGTTGTATATTTATTTATGTATTTATTTATTTAAAGAATTTCTACCCCGCCTTTCTCCCAACAAGGGCAATCAAGGCGGCTTATAGGTAAAAACGTTAAAATACATATATACATTAAAAATGATTAAAAACAAGTAATTAAAACAAAACAAACATGTTACGTAGTGTTGTAAATATGTTATATAGTTAGTTCCATTTTTCGCCAGTCAAAATAAATTTGCAATCTTAAATAAGGATATGCTTTTACATTCATCCATTTTTTACTTTCATCCATGCTCTGGTCCCTAAGCAAATGAAAGTGCAAGGTATTGCTGTAATTGACAGTTGCGACAAACAAGAAAGACAGAACAAAGCCTTTGGGTGGCCAACGGTGAAGATCAACATTTCTTAACCGGTAGTATGCGTACTACCAGTGGTACGCGAGGCGGGTGTCCGGTGGTACGCATGGCACCTACGGACACCCACTGCCCGGCAGCGAGACTTCTACAGGCAGGAGGAGGAGGCTCGCCTTGGCGGGCAGAGCTCCAGTGTGCAGTTTTTGCACACTTTGAAAAGCCCTCCCATCCGCCCTGAGCCTCTTGCCACTGTTCGTTGCATCGCATCTGGCATCCTAAACTGGAAGTAACTGGCAATGACATCATCACTAGTTACTTCCGGTGACACCCCAGATAAGTGGAGCCTTGGGAGATGGTACGTTGGGGGGGATAGACCTTGAGAAATGCTGGTGTAGATGGGGACAGCATCAGTCTTGTGGAGTGTTCCACTGGTAAAAGTTATATAAGATGTCTCCCACTTAGAAAAGGAAGCAAGTTTCTAGCATCTACTCATGTAAGCTGGGAAGGAGACACATGGTAGCTATATAGAGTTATGAAGAGTTTAGTACAAGGAGGCAAATTGTGAAAAGCATAACTGAGTTTGTTAAAAGTGCAACTGCAAGGAGAGACAGGTCCCTTCTTAATGGGGGAAAAACAACTCCTTTAGCAGAGGCATAAATACTGTAGTGTTTACTACAAATAGGATATCAGTGTGGTCCAGACCTGGTTTGAAAAGCAGAGAGAAAATTTAGCATGCAAAACAAAACAAAAACCCGACCACCTTCCCTCCAGATGAGTAACACAAAAGGAACAAGATTTTGTAGTTAACTGAATATCTACACTAAGGCAAGCCATGAAAGATGAGGAAGACATTTGTTGAAATATCAAATCCTAAAAATGTTTTGTTCTGTAAGCCTGTGGGCAGCGCTTGTTCTTTCTTACCTATTGTAAAGTTTGAGGCACTTTAATGGTATTCAATATTTATATTTAAATTTAAATACATTAGAAGTAACCGCCTAAAGAAGAAGTAGGGCCTCACTTTCTGACAACTGTGTAAAAGAGGCACAAATGAAGCCATGGACGTTGCAGAGAAATTCATAATTTCTTGCATGTGCCTTCATAGGAGATGGTGATGGATATACAGTATATTTTCATGTGAAGCTTGCTTGTTTGTTTTACAATAATATATCGGAATAATGAGTTGGATACAGAGTTGTGCAATGCAGCTATCATGACACACACACCCTCAGCAGCCCACTATACTCCCCCCACCAAGTCCCTCATAAGGATCACAAGATCATCTGGAAGGGGGTGATGGTTGAAAAGGAGAATTGCCAAGAATTGGTTGGAAACACCTTCCAAAAGCATATTTTTGACATTTTCTCCATCTTCCTGGAGACCCCATGCCCCATCCCACCCACTTCCGGAGGGTCTCTGACCCCCCAGGAAAGGTTTTTCAGTATGCTTCTATGGGGAGGAATCCTTACATATGAATGGGCTTTCATTCACATAACTCTGGATCTAACGCAATGTTCTGGTAAGAAGTAGGGGGGAAGGTCCCACAAGTGCAAATCTTTTATGCTAGAAAGCAATGCTTCATAGAGGTACAACTCCTTCCTCCAGTTTGGCAAAGTGATTGCCACTCTGTTTGAGAAAGTGACTTCTGGTAGCACCCTTAACTAGTAGCAATTACATTTTCAGAGAATTCTTAAAGAACACAAATGTTCTTTAAGAATACAGAAATGAAAACAAAATTATGCTTACTTCAATTAAAATCAGGCTCTACACCAGATGACTGGAGGGTTGCCAGTGTAATTGTTTGAAAGATGATCTAGGGAACTATTGCTCTGATTAGCATGTGTCCTATGTAAATTGGTATTTTTTTTTAATTTTAGATGGAATTATTAAATGTATAAACATAGTATGTTGAAACAGGAACATGGTTTCTGCTGTAGGAGTTTATGCTTTTTCTACTGTAAATGTGTAGCTTATGACTAGCACTGTATGGTTATAAATTTCTCAAAACATATGTGACAAAATCTCTCATCAGTCTCATAGTGTGTCCGGCAGTGGCAGACTTACCCGGTTCCATGGCATCCAGGGATCCCACTTTCGTGGGAGCACGAGAGGGTGGGGAACAGGGGACAGGCCCCAATCAGCCCTGCTGCCTGGTGGCCACTGAGAACACAACTCAGCCGGAGCACGGCCAGGCACCCCTGCAAGGGAACAAGCTGGAGGAAGGACAGGAGGAAAGGGTTAATGATCCAGGGAGGAGAGAGGCAATCAAGCTTGGGCCAGCTGGGGCTGATAACAGGAGGAGGACCTCTGGAAGAGGCGGGGCACAGTGTAGCTGGGGAAGTTTCATAAGCTGTTTGCTGGCCGTTGATGAAGGTCGACTCGGGTGATGCTGAAGCCTTCGGCCTGCAGCAGAAGAAGCCCAACCAGGGAGCGGAGGACCTCCGTGCTGCAACCCCCTCCCTAACTCTGAGACCAGTTCAAGACCAATCCGGACCCCCGGGAGAAACCCTCGGCCCTGGCCTGGCTGAGGCATAGGGGAACCTTACATCGTGCAATCCTATGCATATCTATTCAAAAGTAAACCCTATTAAGTTCAATAGGAGTTACTCCCACCTAAGTCGCTCTCCTCCCCACCTCCCCCCACCCACACCCCCATCGCTCGTCTTCTTACCTTCTTCAGCCGCTGGCCCCGCACGCGCTCACCTCAGCGCGACTCCTCAACCCGGCTGTTACGTACATGCGCAGAAACAGCCAGGTTGAGAAGGAGTCGCGCGAGCTGGACCGGATGGAATCACGTCCGGATGGGCCGGATCAGATCGTCCCGTGGGCCGGATTCGGGCCGCGGGCCGCCGGTTCCCCACCACTGCTTTAAGTGCTGACTTACATCTCAACCTTTGTACTTCTCAATTTTTTGTTTTAATGATTTGTGATGCATGGAGTTGTTGGGTGGAAAAGTCAACATGGTAAAAGATATACAGTATTCCCAAAAGTTGAAAATAGCCATTATGACTAGACTGTATGAATGGTGTTTAATAATCTACACAACTCTGGTGTTTATATTTTGTTGGTTTAGGTAAAGGTAAAGGTATCCCCTGACAATTAAGTCTAGTGTTACATAGAATATTATTTATGGCAAATATTGATAGCAGTTTTTTAATTCATGATTCCTGGATTTACAAATAGATGCACAGTGACAAAACTGAATAGCTCCAAGGAAGTCAGTATCAGATATTGGCCAGTGGAGGTTCACCTCTCCAGGAGGTTCGCAGCTGTTGTGAGAACTGTTCTCCCATAGGGAAGTAAAATATCACTTGTACTCAGCATCAAAATACTTCAACTACGATCGTCTGCTAGTGTTATATAGAATACTGTTCAACTATTTTACTTACTGTATAGTGTCATAAGTTAGACTTCCACTTTTTAAAATTTATCTGTGAAAGGTGCTCTCTTAGTACCGGTAATTGCCTTTTGGTGTCAGTTCTTCTAAATGGCTTCAGGTCTATATAGAATTGCCATATATTAAGTCCTGGTTTACATTGACAGTCTTTCCCTATAAAGTCAGCAGCTACGGTGTCATGATAGTGTTGATTAAAAAGTAGTGTAAACTGTATACAAAAGCAACCAGTTCTGCAGTTGTGTTTCAGTTTCTTTAGCTGCCGTGATGATGAGAATAACTGTGGGCTAAAATATACAGGATTCAGGAGATTCATGATTAAATCACTATAAGTTTCTGGGATGTTTTAGGTTTTTACTTAAAAAGGTGGTCAGTGGGGCAAATGGCATTGATGGGCAATTTATACTGGGAAAATTGCATGGGGCCAGAGTTAATTCTCCTCTCCATGCACCTGTACTCAGCCTGATTTTGCTGGCCCTGCAGCTGTTCTTAACAAAAGCCAGATAGGATCATTGGGAGATCTAAGCTGTAATCCTATACCCACTTACCTGGGGGTAAGCCCCATTGAACAGAGTGGGACTTCTGAATAAACATGTATGATTGTTCTGTTAGTCAGGGATCTCCCATTTGTTTTGGCCCCAAATCTGTACCTGTGTACAGTTTGGGTCACAGTAACATTTACTCATGTGTTCATGGCCTGAATTCTGGCTGAGGAAAAAATTCAGTTGCCTGCCTGCCTGTGTGAAGCATCCCTTACTCAGACTAATAAGTCGGATATAAACCTGGACTTCTCTTGACAACTGCTGGTGTCTTCCTAAGAAAGACTGCTTCACACTTTAAGAACCACAAATCAATATATAGTACTATACAAAGTATCTAAGTAGTAGACATAAGAAAATGCTCACCAGATCAGATAATGTTCCTAGTAAATACAGAAACATCCTATACAAATTAAAAGTTTGTATTTTTGATTGGAATCTGCTGAGCATTAGTGTTCTTCTCATCATGCTTCTATGTTCTTTGCGTCTTGATCTTTGGGGTTTTGAATTCATTTTTGCACATTGTTACAGCAGCTCTTCTGGACAACCAATTAGGTTCATGTAATGTGTTTTGCCCTGTTCTTGAAGAATTGCATGCAAAAGTCTCCTAACTTAACCTGGTTGTCCTAACTCTGTTCCATACATGGAGTATTCTACTTACGATGATTAAAAAGTCTGCTAAATTTGTCTTCCAACACCACATCTTGAAAGTGCAAGACTGAAAGGATCCTAGAAACATAGGATTGGAATGTGCATGAAAGTCATCTGAGTCTGATTTCATATGGGCTTGGGAGTGTACAGATGAAGAAAATCAGGACCCCCATCCCTCCACACAAGTGGTAGTCCCTTCTCAAGCAGTGAATCTTTGAGTTCAAGCCATGATGTTGGAACTCCTGCTGGACAATGCTGACATGGAAAGGAACCATTCACCTGTGGCTACCTCTACCAAAGAGGTATTAACTGGTAGGCATGGGATCCAGCTACATTATTTATTATTATTTATTTTTCACATTTTTATACCACCCTTCCTCCAAGGAGTTCAGAGTGGCGTACATATTTCCTCCCCTCCTTTTGTCCTCACAACAACCCTGTGAGGTAGGTGGGGCTGAGAGAAAGTGACTGGCCCAAGGTCACCCAGGAAGCTTCGTGGCTGAGCGGGGATTTGAACCTGGATCTTCCAGGTCTAGGTCTGACTCCCAAACCACTACACCATCATTGACATCATATAACATTGACGTTGTTCCCACATTGCTTAGGGAAGATATAAGTTGGTCACCAGTCCTGCTCCTTAGTCTATTCATACTGTGTGTGTGTGTGAGAGAGAAATGATCATCGTATCTTTTTTTATTTAAAAGATACTGCTGATCAGATATGTGCAACAAACTAGGAAAGGAATACTTACGCTACTGCTGCATAAGACAGAGGAACCACCAAAGAAAACAGCAGCCTTCAATAAGCATATAGCACTAATACACAGTTTTTCTTCCATCAAAAATCTGTAAAGTATTATTCCATGAACATTTTAACTTTTAGAAATATTTTAATATTTCCATAAGGCCCCCAAGGCAGCTTAACATGGTGCTTAAATTACGGTATGCAAATAGATGGAGTGAAGAATAGAGTTCTAGCCTAAACTCATGATGCCATGATCCTTTGATTTTTAAGCTCTCTGTTGGCACAAGCTCTATTAACTTTTGTTCATTTTTATAAACGTGCTCATCAATTTTTAAACATGTTTTGATGAGCAAGTATGCAGCGTACATTGGAATGTTTCCATTACTGGACCACATATATCCATTTACTGTGTGTGTGTGTGTGTGTGTGTGTGTGTGTGTGTGTGTGTGTGTGTGTGTGTGTGTGTGTGTGTGGTGCCTCAACTGTAGAATTCTTTCTTCAGAGAAATACATCAGGCTTCCTCTTTTGCCGTTTTTAGACAGTATTTGAAGACATTTTTTTTTCCACAAGATCTCTTGAAAACAGTCATTTAGGTAATTGAAATCAAGAACCATAACCTGTTTCAGACTGCTGCTTTTGTAGTGGCTTTTAGTGTTGATTGTATTTTACGGGTAGTCCCTGATTTACGTAATCCTCGACTTACATAATTTCAACTATACATTTATGGGGAGTCTCTGTTGGGAGGGGCAAGAGGAGCCACCCCTGCTCGCTGCTCACCACTTGCTGCTCTGTAAAAAAGCTGAAAACGCAGTTTATGCTGGGATCACTCCCAGAGTGCTCAGCATTTCCTCTTTCATTTAAAGTGCCTGTGCAAAGGAAGGAAGAACGCCCGATCCTTAGAGCACAACAGTCTGGCCTGTTGCCTTTCCAGCTGAGGATGGAGCAAGGTGAGAAGACAAGAGCCCAGTTCTCTGTGCTCCAAGGATTTTGCAACACCCATTTTGTCTTTAAAAAAAAAAAAGGCAGGAGGGTAATATTTCTTCTGTAAAAGGGAAGAAAGCGAAAGCAATCACCTGAGCAAGGGATCTGCCTTCTCCATCAGCGCTTCTCCCTCACAGCTGCTTCTTAGTGCCTTTGAAACTGGTTCACTGTTGTTCGGGGAGGGAGGGTGGCACGCACATTACCCCCTCCAGCTGCATCTCTTGAGGAAAAAAGTTACCCCCCCTTCACCTGCAGTTTCTTGCCATGTTTCCTGATTTGTTTTCAAAGTGGTGAGTGCAGGAGGCCCGTCTTGCCTCTATTCTGACTTCACCCACCCCCTGCCCACTTCTCTATGTGCAGCTCTTTCCTCACTCATCTCAAATCCTTCCACAGAGTTGCAGGTGCGCAGAAAGAGTTCCAACTGACTAATGCAGGGGTGGGGAACCTCTGGCCCGTGGGCCGGCTCCGGCCCGCGGGTCGATCCGGTCCGGCCCCTGCGGGACCTGACCGATCCGGCCCGCGGGACCGGAGGCTCCGCCACCACCCGCCTAGTCCCTTTAAAATCGGCCTTTCTGCACCTGCGCAGATCGCCGTTGAGGCCGAGAGATTGCCCTCTCGGCCTCAACGGCGATCTGCGCAGCTGCAGAAAGGCCGCTTTCAGAAGGAGAAGGTGCCGAGGTCACCTTCGAGGCCGCGTGACTTCGGCACCTTCTCCTTCTGAAAGCGGCCTTTCTGCAGCTGCGCAGATCGCCATTGAGGCCGAGAGATTGCCCTCTCGGCCTCAACGGCGATCTGCGCAGCTGCAGAAAGGCCAATTTAAACTGGAGGTGACGCGGGAAGGCGGCGGCGGCGGCGGCAGTTGCCGCCGCCGCTGCTGCCGCCTGGAGCCTCAGGTAAGCGGCCGTGGGTGGGTGGGAGGGAGGGAGAGTGGTCCGTGGGTGGGAGGGTGGGTGGGAGGGAGTGGTAAATTCGCGGGTGTGTGTGTCAAATTTGCGGTGGGGGGGCAAAAATTTCGGCCGCCCATAAGAGCGGCCCGCAGCCAATTTTCCCAATGGGGAAATGGCCCCCCACCGCAAATAGGTTCCCCACCCCTGGACTAATGTAAGGGTGTCTGGAACTGGGACCTTTATATAAGTCACGGAGTACCTGTATATTGTGTGCTTTCATTGTTTTTTTGGGTAGTGTTTTATTGTAAGTCGCTTTGTGCTTGTGTTTAACATGTGAAAGAGGTGTAAAAAAGAAATTATTACATAGGTTGTGTTTCTATTCTATATGCTTTATACTTTTTTTTAAATGAGCATTTTAAAAAACTGGTTGGTAGAGTTTTGTAATTTCTTCCTGTTGTCTGCCCTTGCATATTTCAAAGTTGAATAAGGGAGCGTTAAATATATATGCTACCACTCACTGAATTTCAACCCTGTTGAGATTAAAATATAGCCAAATATAGGCTGTTGCTTAGTGGCAATGTATAAACGGCTATCTCTGTAGTGACTGTGGAGTAGTGTTATATTATTAGGTTGCTGATAACTTAGAGACATTTGAATATGAATTGATGAAAGAGTAAATTAAAGGAATTGATGAAAGAGTAAAATAAAGGAAAAGCATCTTATCTCAAAATACATTTGTTCTTACTGCATGTGCATAATAGTGGTGCCTGTTGTCCTGAGAGTTCCATCAAGCCATTGGGTGAGTATCGGGTGTCATAGACCAGGGTTTCTCAACCCCTTCCTGGCCGAGTACCACCTCCAGCGCCACTCTCCTGCTGCGTACCACCGGAAGTGACTGGCAATGATATCATCGCCAGTTGCTTCTGGGTTTTCAGGTTTTTGGAGGCCAGAAAACGCAGGTAAGAGGCTCTGGGCGGGTGGGAGTAGCCTCTTGGGAGCGAAAACACGCTGCCGAAAGTGCCGCATCGGAACAGGGTTCAAGCAGTCCAGCACGCCGAGTACCACCAGCAATCAGCCGAAGTACCACTGGTGGTACTAGTACCACTGGTTGAGAACCCCTGTCATAGACTGTGAACAGAGCTATAACAATCAATGGAAATTCTGTCAAGGAATGGCAGGGTTGCCTCTGGGAGAAATCTCAAACCAGGCAGCAGAAGGAAAGCTGTAAAAGGAAGGCAAAGGGTGTAGAAGGAAGGTGACAGGAAAGTTGGGCTTCTCTATAAACTATCAAGGTGTTACTTAGTCTCGGAATAATTCAAATAAGCCATTTCTGCTTGTAGTAAAAGCATTCACCTCAAGGACAAATGTGCTGTATTTGTACTCCAGAAAGGCTGGGCTGAATAGTGAGGAGTCCAAAACAACCGTGTTTTCATTTACTGTGGGTGAAGAGGAGGGTTTGCTTTTTCCTTTGGCTCCTCTCCACTTGGTGCGTTGATCAGATCAGGTCAGAGTTTTCAGTCTCAGACCTCCTCAGCTTATCCTTAGGGTGTCCGCCTTCTCTTTTTGTCCTTCTGTTTTGTGAAGAGACAAGGGAGAAAGGTGGAAATTCTGCCGAAATCCTTGTGCACTACTGCTGAGAAGAAAGAGAAATGCAAGATGAGGGGAAAGATGGTTGTCTGTGGGCACTCTGCATGTGCACAGTGTACATAGTATAGAAGAAGACCACAATTTACCCAAATGGAGTTCAAGAAAGGACTACAAGCTGGATGACCAAACTTTTCCTTGTGTCACCCATGCTATTTGAATATTCTGCTGGGTAGTGCAGAGTGACTAACAGAAAACTGGAAACAAAAGAATTATGGGGTCCAGAGCAGGGGGGATCTGGAGGGGACTTGTGAGGAAATAGGGAAGTGTGAGGGTATGGGGGATGTGTTAAATAGCCAAGTCAGGCAGAAATCACCATCTCCCCAGCCTGTTAACTTCGTCACACAGTTACTTAAATAACACCGTGAGGAAATGCTAAAATCTCACCTGCTGTAATGTCAGGACATTTCTTTAAAATGGGAACAGGAGAGACTCCTTCAAACACCTTCCACCCTTCCTTCCCAACTGTGAACCCCATTACTTGCCACCCACTGCCACCATATTCATAAAACCTGGTATACCCTGGTAAACTCTGCTTTCTTTCTCCCTCAGCAGAGCCTGTAAGTTCTAAACAGTATATCAATTTTCTCACAGACTCCACTAGGCCAGCTACGGTTCTGTTTGCAAGCAGAGTTCCCTCTGAAAAGAAAGGGGAATAAGCACAGTGGGCTGAGAAGTAGACATACAAGGTGTAGGAATAATAGAAGGGAAGGAAAGATGGAGGAAGCAGTGTGTGGAGGGGAATGAGGACCCGGAGACAAAAAGGGCCCAGAATAATCCTTACCAAAGGCTAGGAGGTGTTTGCATAGTATGCAAAGCACTTACCGTCTGAGGTGAAATTCTTAAGTAGAGTTTGGGGACATGTGTATTGCTGCCTAAGGTTTGTGTTACCTCACTTGATTAATGATAAACACATGGTGAAGCTCCTTCTGGGATCGGTGCCTTAATATCATGCCAGGTATGTTAGATTCTAACAATCTTGTGTAGCTACCTGAACAGTGCGTCCATAGGGACTTTACTTTTTCCAAGAAAAAATAATGGGTCTGCAGCTTCAGATTAACCCTCTGTTAACTGACAGCATCTCAGCTCAATAGGCAGATTGTTAGATGGGCCTATGAAACCTAGTTTCAAATCCCAATTCAGGCATAGCTGAATGTCTTTGGGAACATTCCCTGAACTTCATTTCCACATGTACACGACGGAAAGTGTTGGAGTAAATGAGATTACCACTGTAGAGCAATTTGTAGATTCAAAAGCACTATACAAATGTTTAATAACTACGTAGTTTACCTGTATTTACAAATCTTGTTCTATGGGAAGGAATGAGTTATAACTGGTCATTCAATGAGTAGCCCTAATAATAACTTTCTGGAGCAATTTCGGCGTACCTTTTGCTAAATTCTTAAGTACTTGTGTGCTGGAGGCAAATCCCAGTGCACTCTTTTGAAACATTCCCCTTAATATTTCTAAATGTGTTTTCTTTGTATTTAGGGGTGGTTTTTTTTTTTGCTAGAAAAGACTAAGATTTACGCAAGAGACAGAACTTAGCAGGTATTCTAGTCTTTCATATAAATATATCCCCAGTTTTTAAAAGTGCATTATTTACTTAAACACAAAAATATATTACAATAAATGTCTGTTTTCTTCCTTGTTCTTCAGCACAAATCATATACCCAATAGGCTTAGTAGCTCAGCTAAACATTTGTTTAGGTAATTGTAAAAGCAAAACCATGCATTATGGAGCAAATACACTATGTACATAAATGCATATTCATAAATTATTGTGGAATTTACCTCATAATAGGCAGGGATTTTAGATTGTGTTTGCACTTTGTTTTGGGTATAAGACATTGATATGTTCCAGTCCTGAGTCTGAAGGTTTGTTAACCAGTAACAGAGGGAATTAAAAATAGAAATGTTAATCCAACCCTTGAAAACATTTATCCCCACTCTCTCTCCTGTCAGCCGTTTGCATAATTTGCTTATGGAAAGGGTTGTTAGCTGAGATGCTTGGCTGAGCTGCATCATAGTGGCCTGCATGTCCTGTCCAGTTTTGTATTGTAGATTCGATCCCTTAAATACCAGCTCTGTGCATGTTTATATTACTACATCTACTTATTTGAAGATGAAGAATTCCATGAAGATAGTTAGGACATTTATGTCTTTTCCTCCTAACCTCTCTCATTCTTTGTGTTCCTATAGACGGTAGGAAACATTTCACTGACATCACCTGATCTTTAATTATTATTTATTATTATTATTATTATTAAATAATAATAACTATTTATATACTGCTTTTCAACAAAAAGTTCACAAAGCGGTTTACAGACAAAATTACAAGATATGTGTATGTATGTTTACATGGTGGGCAGCCCAATCCTATTAAAAGTCCCGCGCTCAGATGCAGCGATGCCAGGGTAGGCTCCACTGCATCCAGCACGAGGCTGGAGATCTTCTCAAGGGAAGGGGATAATCTTCCCCTTCTCCCTTGTTGAGCCCCAGAAGCCCCATGGGGCTACGCAAAGGCGCACCAGCAAAATGGCTAGTGCAGCTCCAAGAAGCCCCGTGTTGGGTTTTCAAGTCCAAGACAGGGGTTAGGATTCAGCGGAGCCCAGTCCCACCGACGAAGGCTGGCTCTGTATTGAATTGGGCTCTGTATCTCCTGTTAACCTAGGAGCTTCATAAAGCTAACATTCACCTACCCGGAATAATTCTCTGTACTTGAGTATGGATGGCCCTTCCTACTTTGAAGATGCCATTGTTTCTGTGAGGGATCTTTCAGGTTTCAGAAGCTGTATCTCAGCTAACAAAATTATTGTTTCTAATACTTGGTATCTGCAAAGGAGATTGAGATGAAACAATGCATTTAAATTTGCCCCTACGCTAGGCAGGTCAGATAGATCTTCTTTTGCTATGTTACAATCTTTTAAAGTACCCCAGCTCTGTAGAGTAAAATGGACAGTCTTCAGTAACTCCCTTGTTTTCAAAGTACACTCGTTCCGCCGCCCTACAATACGACTGGATTGCGCCCTCAATGAAGTAGGTGTTTCTTTTTAAAACTCTGGCTGTTCTTATCAACATCAATTTAAGTGTTTAGTAGAGCATGCATAGGTTAGAGTGGAGAGAATGCTGATCTCTGAAAAGTATGGATTCAGATTTTTGTTCCATCCATGAACTTGTTGGGTAGCTGTATTGCATCCCGTTGTCCATCACTACTGTTTTCCTGTTTGTCAGATGGTTTGCCCAACAGGATTGTTGCAATAATTAGTATGATAAAGATTGTAAAACTATTTCACTCAAAGTGTTACAGCAAATGATCATCACTAAAATTGTCCTGAGTTTATAGTCTTTAGATACGAGTTGAAGCTTTCATGGCCAGCGACAATAGTAGAAAAAAGGACGTGTTTAAAAGCCATGACAATAAAATTTTCAAAGTTAAAACCAAAAGCTGGTAAAACCAAAGGCTGGATAGCCCGTCCTTTTTTTTCTACTATTTATACCTTCTTATTTGCTAGGTTCTGCTTGATAATTTATTTTTAATTAAGTATGTAATTACAATTTTGGTGTTTTTTTTTCTTTCCTCTTCATCTGTTTATATTATTATTTCAAAGAATTGTGCTAAAGAATTGTGTTCCTTTTATCTTTCTATAGCGCCTAGCCATTTTAGGTGCTTTATTAATAATGATGTTGATCTTTTTTTTTTGTTTGTTCTCAGACTGATAGTCCAATCCCATGATCCACTGCACTCTGGCTATAATTCACTTCTCAAAGTTCTCCCCTCAATGTGGGGAGAATTCTGAGTGTTTGCGGGGGTGGGGACAGCGTCGTCGTCGTCGATCCCGGGGATTGCTGCCAGCAGGAAAAAAGTACTTTTAACACTTAACAGGGGTCTTGCAGCCCTCTGGAGGGTTCAGGGAGGCCTGCGGCCTCCTCTGCAGGCCTCCCCAAGTTGTAGATCACCACTGTGCAGAGGGGCCACAGAGGGGGCTGGAGCCTCCCCGAACCCTCTGGAGGGCTGCAGGACACCTGGTAAGTATTAAAAGTACATTTTTCCCCGAAAGTGATCCCCAGGTTCTCTGCTGCCACCGCCATGCTGCCCCCGCCCCTTAAGGTGGCAGGGGACAGAATCTGGTTCTCCTAGTGGGTCGCGACTCACCAGTTTAAGAACCGATGCACTAGACCCAGCATTAGTGCCCCGCCATACTGTGTGGAGGCATAGCTGGGTTGCCCATGGGCTGGTTCTGATACCCAACTTCAGTTCTTCTAGTAGTAGGGGACCAGCTGTTTTTGCTTCTGTGTCAGTGGCCGATTTCATCCTTTGCTGTATTGAAAATATAGTTGGGATAGGCCCAGGATCTGAAATAATTTGACCTTTGTATCTATTTTCACTTGTTTCTACTCTGGCATTTTAATAATGATATCGAATAAGAATGGCAAGCATCAGGGACACTTTTTGATGTGTATCCAGAAAAGTTGCAGTCGGGGGGGTGGGGGGTGCAGTAGCTTAGTCCCCTGTGGTGTCTGCCTTGTTTGAAATGTTTCAAGGTATTTTGAACTGTAAAGTGTTTGCAGATGTTATCCGTTTTTTGTTTCAATTCCAGTAATATTACAGGCGCTTATGAGAATGTAGTTGCAACTTCACATCTAAAAATGAATTTGCATTCCATTCAGAATTGAATCAGTTTCATTTAGTTTCCAGCCTGGTTTGGTCACTCTGGTACATAACTTGTGTTGGGAGGGCATCCCTGTTAGTTCTTCAAGGCATCTCACTGGTTTTCAGTATAATTGACTGTGGTATCCTTCTTGTATGGCAAGGATTCTGATCCTTTTGGAGAGCTGGTCTCAGAAGTGGTGCTGTGGGAACTGTTGCTCCATCTATTGGCCTTTGACTTGTGGAGTGCCACAAAGGTCTATCGCCTTGTTTCCCATGCTGTTTTACATCTTAATAAAACTGCTGGGTGAGATCATTCAGAAGGTGCTGTCACTATGCAGGGCACCCAACTTATGTCTCCCATCTAATCCTTGGGAAGCAGTTGAGATCCTAAACCAGTGGCTGAGGGCCCAATCCTATACCTGCAGCAGGGAACCTTGCGTCCTCGGTTCCCCCGCTTGTGATGGTGCTGACTGCCGTAAAGCAGTTAGCGCTTATCAGAAAAGATACTCTGACAGTGTGTGAGTGGCTAGATTACTTTGCTAAGTCATCTGGAGAGGTGGGAGGGTGGAATGGGGGCAGGAAGGGGGCGAAATGGGACAGGGAAGCAGTGTGATGGAGTGAGGAGGCTGCAGGAGGGAGTGGATCCATTGTGGAAGACACATGCTGGATCCTCTCCCCTTTTCCTGCAGCCTCTCTCCCCTCTTTCTATCCTCGGACTTGCGTTAGCAAAATCGCTAGCCCAAGACTGAGGAGACCCATTGCAGGTCAGGAGGCTTACACAGGGTAAGGGGATTGAACATCCCCTTTACCTGCTGAAGCCTTCTGGTGGCCCGCTCCCCCCCCCCGAGGACACAGCAGTTACCATTTTGGCACCGCTGCAATGTTGGGGGGAGAGAATGGATAGGATTGGACTGTGAGATCAGTCATGAACTGAGTGGGGCCAGTGGTCTGAAGCGGAATCCAAACAAGACACAAATATTTTTCGTTGGAAATGTGGTAAATGTGGGAATAGGTTTTTGCTTGCTTTGGACCTGGTTATATTCTTGGTGCGGTCTTGGACCAGACACCACTTCTTGGATGTACAGGTAATAGTAGTGGTCAAGATAGCCTTTTGTCAACTTTGGCTGATACAGCAGCTATACGTATTCTTGGACAAAAAAATGATCTGGCCACAGTTAATTATGCTTTAGTGAAATCCCAATTGGGTTACTGTAACGCATTCTATGTGGGCTGCTTTTGAGATACATTCAAAAACTGCACTGAGATACATTCAAAATAGTTATAGTCAACTTTATTTTTATATTGCTTTTCTGTATACAAATATGGTCAACTGAGTTGCTCTGTAAAGATGGAAAGGCCAACATTTTATTTTTAATATAGAAATATTTTTTAATAAATAAATAAGCAGTGTTACAAACCTCTTCTTATCTGCTAGGTAAAGGTATTCCCTGCTTGAAAGCCAGTCGTGTCTGACTCTAGGGTGTGGCCTCATCTCCGTTTCTAAGGCCAAAGAGCCAGCACTGTATGAAGATGCTTCCATGGTCATGTGGCTGGCATGACTAACGGAACACTGTTACCTTCCCACCACAGCGGTACCTATTTATCTACTTGCAGTTTCTTGCTTTCAAACTGCTAGGTTGGCAGGAGCTGGGACAGGAGAGGGGAACTCACTCCGTCACATGGCACTCGGGTCTCAAACTGCTGTCTTACCGACCTTCTGGTCTGCACCCCCCAATAAATGCTTCTGAAAATAGTTCCAGACCTGACATGCTTTGTTGGCTCTGTGGTTATTTTTTAATCTTTCTTTTATAGTTGAAAAATTACTACTCTGCGTACGTGGTGCAAAGATATGTCCAGATTTTTTAATTCATACTTTTCAAAACATTGTGATGTCTAAGAATTTTTTTTTTTTTTAGAATATGTATGCTTTTGGTTGTATGGAGTGACTGTACTGTAGCCTGGACTGTACAAAACATAGTTCCTTTGGAGAACAGAAAATGTAGGAAACAATAGGATTAGAAAATAATGACATTATATGGTGGTCAAAACAGTGGCTTAGAAGCCACACCCGTGCTAAGGCCTCTGGAAAAACAAGAAAGGTATGTTGAAGACAGTTAGGCTATGGAAGAATAAAATAGGACTAGTCAGTTCAAGACAATTATCTGAGGAATGCATTTGTGTGGATGACTCTGGATCAGACTATAGAAATGCCTGATCAGTCACAACAAACTGATTTAGGTTTGGCTGTACATTCTGGGGAGACTCCAGGCAAGCTGAGGTGTCCATGCAGTGAACAATTTTTAAAGTTTTCCATTCCCTCCCCCTGCACACTTTTGTTTGAAACTTTCCCAGCGTAACTACTATTATCTCGTTCGTTTAGTAACAAATGTGGCTTAACTTGCCCACAGTATGGTTTGAAGGCTCAGAAGGCAGCACACTTGCTGCAAGAGTCAGATCTGACTCTGGTCAGTGTCTGGCTGGGAACTTTGTATACACTACCTTGAAGTACATGGAGAAAAGGCAGGGTGATGATGATGAAGAAGGCGACTGTATTTTAAGAACTAATTTATTGTAGCATTAGCTTTCACAAGAAAGAATTTACTTTAGCAGATGATAATCGTACAATAATTTAAAGGGAGGTTCACAGGGTGTAAAAGATTTGTTTTCTCCACTGTCCCTGATATACAGGATCGTGCAGAGGAACATGCTGTGTGCCTTGGCAGTGCACATGTTTACTCTACAATAGTTTTCTTTGCAGTTCAGAAATGTGCTGACCCTAATTTATTATTCTTATTCATTTTGCTATACTTCAGTTCCTCTTTCCCACGAATATAACCAAAGCAGCACACAAATGTTAAAACAATAAAATCAGTGCAACATAATAAAACAATGAAAATATATTCACAAATACAATATCAACAACAATCAGTAACATTAAAACCAACAAAGAACATTTAATAGCATCCATTGACTACAATAAATTAAATAAAAAGGCATCAGCCCTTATTTCTATTTCTGTTAACATGAACTTCATCAGATGCAGCACTTGCTAAAGTAGTGTGTTAATTTTTCAATAGAAGAGGGATAAAGTAGTTCAGTTTGTTTGGTTCAAATTGTTTGTTTGCTTTGACACTATGTATGTATGTATGTATATGTACATATATTATGCATATTTCTGTTTGGTGTTTGATTCAGAGAGTCATGACTTTGACTCATGTCTAAACTAACATCGCAATCCTATCCAATTTACACCACCAGTGTAACCAGCGGTGCATCGAGAACAGGAGGCCCCAGGACAGAAAAGAGATTCAAATTCCCTTCAGAAGGGATTAAATCTCCCCTCCCAAGCCTCCAGCCCTGCCCACCCCTGCTGGTTACACCGGTGGTGTAAGTTGAATAGGATTGCGCTGACAGTCTTGGAAGTGCCATTGCTTAGCTTTCTTCCCTGTAAAACATGCTTGACCAGATATGATGGTAGGACATTAAAAGGTGTGCACAGACTGTGAAACCAAATTGCTTTATCATTTTCACTTTCCACTTCCTGGGAAAACAAGCAATTATTCCTCTGGTCTGGTCTGCAATTGGTCAAAAATGTGTGCCTTACGTTTTTAATACGTTGCGAACCCAGAAGCTCCCATTGACTATCCACAAATTCAGACATCTCAAATCTTGTTCAACACCTTTAGCGTTTTATTTACCGTATTTTTCGCTCCATAGGACGCATCAGACCATAGGACGCATGCATCCTATGGAGCAAAAAATAGGGATAACATGTTTTTTAAAAAATAAAAATAAAAAAATGTAAAGAAAAAAATATTTCCCGGCACTTCGGGGAGGCCTGCAGAGGCTCGCGCAGGCCTCCCTGAGCTTCATTTCATCAAAAACGGCCATTTTCGGCCACTTTCAGTTTTCACGAAAACCGGAAGTGGCCGAAAATGGCTGTTTTTTGACTAAATGAAGATCGGGGAGGCCTGCGCGAGCCTCTGCAGGCCTCCCCAAAGCCCCGGTAAGTATTTTTTCTTTTTTGTATTCGCTCCATAAGACGCAGGCTTCCCCCCCTATTTTTTGGGGGGGAGAAAAGTGCGTCTTATGGAGCGAAAAATACGGTAACTTTTTGTTTGCTGCTCACCATGTTAATTCAGTTGCTTTCTGCTTTTTCTTCTCCTTCTGGTAGAATCATTCAAATCCAGCCTCAGTGTTTCTCTCAAAATGGAACCTGACACAAAATTGAGTGTAGCCTAGAGTGAGTTCGTGGAACCTTTTCTCCTGTTCAACCTAATTAACATGCTGCACTTTGTCTTATGAACAAAATAAATAAATACGTATATAAAACTGCAGCAGGTTAGTTAGGGTGTGCTAAAATTTCAACTACCCATAGTTGTGTTGACATTGCCCATCACGTTCTCCATGACTGCTCCAGACAGCAGGCTATAGGATTAATGCTTTTTTCTTGATGGGGTTGTAGGTTTCAGAAAGGATTTAGCCAAAGACACCTATGAAGGTTTCAGTGAGTTATAAACTGTCAGTGAGAAAAAAAAATCTGTTTTTGTTTTCTTTAAACACAGAGAGGGCGGGCAATTAAAAATGTTACAACAGTATAGACATTTGGGCAGCCGAATCCAGCAAAACTCCCCCAGCACTGTTGCATCCACCACCAGTGTGGCGCATGCTGCATCCCGTGGGGAACATTCAAGCTGCAAAGCCGCCTTGGGTCCCTTCGGGGAGAAAGGCGGGATATAAATACTGTAAGTAAGTAAATAAATAAATAAAGGCCTCTGCTAGGTAAGGGAACATGTGGGCACAACCGGCTTACGTTGTTGGTCCTGCTACATTCTCTGGATTGAGGAAGAGGGCATTCCTGACCTGTGGGTAGTCCCTCCCACTTGGAAGGCAGGGTCGGCTTTAGCTTTGTGACTGCCGTAAAGAGTGCTGTGTTCCCGTAACGCGTGATCCGGCAATGCGGAAGCCCAGTAGGATTGGGCTATAATTTGGTCATGTTTGGCTGGTTGAGAGTTATTTCGATATAAATTGTAGCAGTCTGCTTCTTAGTATGCAGCCAACACAACTGATTCGTTGCTAAAAAGGCAACTGGATGATAATTCTTCATAGTGCAGAGAAACATGCTTGACAACACCAAGCAATGCTTTCATCATAGTATCAGTACTGTAGTTCAGAAGGTATTGGCTATGGTTGTTTCATTGGAAGTATCTCTTTTACTTGCTGTTTTTAGATCTGGATCAGAATTGCTGACAGTGCAATTCTGAGGGGGGCGGCAGCGCCAAAACAAGCGTTCCGGCACCGGGAGGCGTTGCGAACGTGCTGTAAAGCATGTTCGCGACGACCCGTGAGCAGGGAAGGCAGGTGCAGAGGCCGGCCTCCCTTGCTCTGGTGCCGAGATGACCCCATGGCCGCCGGACCAGGTAAGTATGGATCCAGCGGGTGGGGGGGCGGTTTGGCGGTAGAGGGAGGGGGACCATTGGTGCAGCTGGCCCGGGAGGGGGCGGGGGATGGCTTTGGCCATATCCCGGACCCTGTTACACGGTCTCCTCCTACTTCCGCCAGCAATTTTGCTGGCAGAAATCCAAGGAGCCTGGTCGGGGTGCCCTACGTTTACACTCAGGGAAGGGGATGAGCGTCCCCTTCCCCGAGTAGACTTTCAGCCCGGCGGCAGCCGGCCGCATCCTTTGGCAGGATTGCGCTGCCAATGGAATAGTCCTTTGTTTGATACTCATACTGTATATACTTATACCCTTTGTCACAAGTATGATGTAACATATGAGCTGGAATGTATGCATTACCTTAACCTTTGTTTGAGGGAGAAGGAATGCACAGATATTACTTGCATCACGTTATGTGGTAGACGTGGTATGGATGCATGAGCGTGTTTTGTTTCCTCACCACATGTATGGAGGGCCTATTCCGGTAAATGTTTGAACTGGCCCATTGAGAGTATGTTTTAAGCAACGGTCATGACAAAATACCCACATACTTGTATAGCTGTAAAGCCGTGATGCTGAATGTTCATATAGTGTTTAAAATCTCCCTGAATGTAACTGTAGAAACTGTAAAGAAGCAGTCTAGAGTTGGTATTCAACAATAGTGTTCCTAGTAAGTGACTATTTGTTGATGTCCAACTTTAGTCATGATACAACTCACTCCTGTGCGTGTCTATTCAGAAGTAAGTACCATTGAGTTCAATAGGACTTATTCTCAGGTAAGTGGGACTTGCTTCTGAGGTTTCCTATTTCTATTGCACAAAAGGACATCATACATTGACCTTCAGACTACTAATGTACTATCCTTTTCATTATCTGCAGAACATATGTGTTAGTGCCTACAGCCTCTAACCTGAACATAAACTGACTCATGAATTTATTTTTTAATTTTTATTTAAGTTTTAAAGCATTAATTCTAGGAAATGAGCCATAATCATGAACTGAGTTTTAATATAATAATGTAATTAATTACTTTGGACTTTTAGAAACACAACAGAAACAGCTTATAATGTCCAAAGCCACTCAATTAAGCTTTTTTTTTTTAAATTGTTGCTGCATGGCCTTGGGGGGATAAGATTGGGTTGTTTGTGTCTTTGGTCTCTTGCATTCTCTTCTTTCCCCCTTATTTTATTCCATCTGCTTTCATTCTGCTTATAATTCTCATTTACCTTTATTCTGCACCTCATTGTCAGATCTCCTCAGTGTCTTCCCATTACTTACACTGGGGGCTTCTGACAAGTATTTTGTTTCTGGAGGTAAGTGGGCAGAGATCCCCAATCACTCCACCCCATACCAAACACACCTTCTGGCTAGGATGGGTGTGTAATATAATTTCCATTGTTCACCTTTAAGAGTTGGTGCTCGGCTTCTTGCTTCTGAGTTGCTGATGGCAGGGTTAGGTTGGGAAGTATAGCCTGAGAGAGAGAGAGATTGAACAAAATACCGGAGCTATGAGCCATGCTTGTTTAGGAATTGAGGGAGAGGCAGCCAGTTGCAGAGGCATCGCTGGAGGGGGGGGCGGTACCGTAAGTTCCACACCATCCTAGTCCCCGTTTACTCCCCGTTACGTACAAGGTGGCCCCGCCCCCTTGCCATCAGAGCCATTCAGTGCGGTGAAGGCAATGGGCTTCGCCGCACTGAATGGCTCCGATGGCAAGGGGGCGGGGCCACCTCGTACCGGGGAGTAAACGGTGACTAGGACGGCGCGGAACTTAGGGTACCGCCCCCCCCTCCAGCGACGTCTCTAGCCGATTGGATGCTTCCACCTTGTTTATTTCTAACATGAGGCAACCAGTGGGAAGGCTGCTATCCTCCTCCTGAGAGTTGAAGAGAGCCTAGATGAGTTAACCCCTTCTGTTCCCACTGTTGGAGACCAGTGCAAAGACACAAACTGCTTGGCTATGGGAAACTGAGCTCATCCTTAGAGAGATGGGGAGGCACAACAGGGAGCCATTGAATGCCCTTGTGCTGTCAGCCAGTCCTGACCATTGATGCCAGTAGTGTTTCCAAACCCCACCCCATTGTTTTGCTGAACAGCCTGATAAAGGGGTCAAAGCCAGTTACTTATTACTTTGAGTTTTTGTTTGGTTTGAATAAAAGGTATTGCCATATGAATTTTCTTGTGTTTTAGCAATAACTAATACTATGAAGCAAATGGTTATAATCTCACTTTGCATAACATAGGGATTCTTGAGGGATGATTACAGTATTATTGTGAGGCTGTGAAAACTGTTCCAAAAGAGCATTTATTAAATATTCAGTAGTTGCTAAATAAAAGTACTGTATATGTTGAGGCTGTACTAATTGCTTGCCACATTATATTAGAATGCTTTAAAATGTATCTTGATACCAAAAGTGGCTGTTGCATCCAGCACAGCTTGCCAATTAGGAGTGTAGACAGATCTTTGGGAGGATGACAAAGTAACAGAGTTAAAATGTTAAAAAATGGATGAAGTAACCCATACTGATAAACTGCGGTATTTCAGTCCCTTTTAAAAAAGGGGCAGCACACTGGTGGGGGAACAGACCATTTGGCCTACATATCTGCAAAGTGATGGGTAGGACCTTGTAAACCAGTTTTGAATTTATTTTTGTTGGCAATGTTACAAGTCTCCCATTTTTAATTTATTCCACTATGATGCAATTGTATACAGATGTTTATAATCAGGTTTTGGGTAAATTTGCCTTCTACTTAAATACATTATTTTTGCAAATTGTAATTACGGGGGTCCCCCAGTATGTCTCCCCATTTATACCTTTCCCCGCATATAAGTCTTCAACGTTTTGAGGAAGTAGACATAAAATTTCCCTGCACTTGTGTTCTTTACTGCCATAGCCGTATCTACACACTCTTCTTTCTTCTCTGAGCTCTTAAAGGGACATCCCTGGATATTTAGATTTTGCTGTCGCTGTGCCAACATGCTCTTGTTGCTCTTCCTCCTACCCTCCAATTTATTAAAGGTAATTCATTATTTATTATAATATTACAATATTGCCAATTTTGGCAGTTGTTGCTATCATTAAGTAGAGAAACAGGGGACATGCACTAAAATTGAGTGGAAGGAGAGTTAGAATGAACAAAATAAAATATTTCTATTTTTAGAAACCACCCAGCGTGTGATTCATCTGTGGAACTCCTTGCCACAGGATATGGTGATGGCACCTGGCCTAGATGCCTTTAAAAGAGGTTTGGACAGATTCATGGAGGAAAAGACCATCACAGGTTACAAGCCATAAGCAACCTCCTGGTTTTAGAAGTAGGTTTTCTCTGTGCCAGGTGCAGGGGAGTGACAGCAGGAAACAGGTTATCTTTTTAGCTGTGTGCTCCCTGAGGCATCTGGTGGGGCCACTGTGAGATACAGGAAGCTGGACTAGATGGGCCTTTGGCCTGATCCAGCAAGGCTCTTCTTACGTCCTTAGTTGACCACCTGAACCCTGCTCTCTTCAATTACCTCTCTCCCTCAGCTTCCAGCATCGCTGCTTTGGCCACAGCTTCCTCTAATAGACATATAGGGAATGCTGCACTCTTCTCAGCATCCAGTGCTACCTCCTTCAGTCCTCCTCCAATGGCTGGCGGAGAGAGTGCTGACATTCCCTCTGGGTTCATTAGAGCAGGAATCGGCAGTGCAAGCAACACTGGTACCGGATACCGAGGAAGAGAGGTAAGCCCTCTCCATCCTCCAAATAGAGCCAGTCCAGACTCTGGAGGCGGCAGGTGGGAGAGATGGCAGATGGGCACGGGGTATTGCCTGCCAATTTGCTGCCTTTCCAGCTCATTGCCTAATGCATAATTTTCAGCTTGTGTCACCCAACGTAGCCAGAGTCCGATGTACAATACAAGGTCAATATACACAGAAGCAAACCCTGGTCAATCTTGGCCTCCAATATCAGGAACATCCGTTCCATATGGGTGGGAAAAAGGAGTCACATAACAAAGAAGTTGTATAACCTTCGTTAATTTGCAATGTCTATATTTTAGACAGAAAAGTGTAGATTTTTTAAAAATTGAATTGTAACATTGTTGCTTGGCTATTTACTATTAGATACTTTCTGTAAGTCAAATTTGGAAGCCTAAGCATCAAAACATCGGGAATCCAAGACCCCTTGACCACCCTAATTCCTCTACTATATTCCTCTGAAGGATTATGTCTCATGTTCCACTATAAACTTAGTTAGGTTCATCCTCTTTCCCTCTTTTGGTTACATTTCTTTAGCCCTTTTGTTACTTGGTCTGTGGCAGCACAAATATCTAGCTAAATCACAGGATTGTGGCGTGGTAAGGAATCTACCTGAACTTTACATCTTCAGTGATGAATTAATGTGGAAAATGACCACAGTCAATCTTCTATCTCCTCATCTACTTTCCTAATGAGACTGCCCTCATCCCTTTCCTTAGACCTTCTTAACTCCAAAATGCCCTTCCATTTTGTGAACAAGGTTCCTTGGGAGACTTAGGATAAAAATATGATGTAGACAGGCCAGAGGTCAAATCGACAAAGCAGTCGAGCCCAAGCATCTGATGAGGAGCAAGCAGAAAGCCACACTGAAGCCCAAAGACAGCCAGAAATGCAGGAAGAAATGGGGAGAACCATCCTCTCAATAACTTCTTCCCACTTCCACATAGAAGGAGGTTGAGATCAAACCAGACAAGACACCGCTGAGACCTAGGGTTACCGTATTTTTGGTGACCCAATCCGGGACACCACCATCACCACCCAATTTTTTCTAGGTGCCAATTTATTGGGGGGGGTTGGTTTTGGGGTCTTGAATTTTTGGTTTGAATTTTTTTAACCTTTTTCCCCCCAGTCTTAAGGCCGGCTGAAATTATTTATCTCCCCCCCTGTTCTTTCACCCCTTACTGCTTTTTGTCCAGCCGTCGCCGCCACTCCTTGCGAAATCCGGTGGGTGGTGATGGTGCCACCACCACCATTTTTCCTTGCGAGGCTTGCAAGTCTTGTGCACAAGCAGCCTGGAAGCTCTTCATTCCTAAGGGCTCCCAGGTTGCTTGTGCGCATGCGTATGGCTCGCAACAAAATTTCGCAAGCCATGCGCACAAGCAGCCTGGAAGCCCTTAGGAACAAAGAGCTTCCAGACTGCTTGTGCACACGAGGCTCAGGAGCCTCGAAAGGAAAAATGGCGGCGGCAAACGGCAATCCGAGATGGCCACCACACCTCCTGGGATGCCGGGACTTGACCCCGAAATCCGGGAGGGTCCCGGTCATTCTGGGACGTATGGTAAGCCTACTGAGACCGGTCTTTTTTCAGCTTGCACATAGCTCCATTAGAATCATTGGGGACTATTCAAATGCTTTTGTCACTACTTTTCTCCTTTTTAATAATTGTAACTGATTTATACGGCTGTCAGAAGGAAATCTTAATTTCTAGTGCACAGTGTATGTTTTTAAAATATCAGCATATGTGATACCAACAAAATCTGTATCTTCGTCTTAAAAAACAAAATAGCAGCACTACCAACTAGAAACAAATATCATTTTTTTCTTTTACCAGTATAAAAATTAATTTACCAGCATATAAAAATACCTTGTTTTTTCAGTGGTTTTAAAACAAAGAGTGATATAGCTTCATTCACTGATAATCAGTTACTGCCAGGATTATTAAAAAATCGTAGTTGTAATATGACTAGTATTTTCATGTTTTTATCAGTGGTAATCTCTGAAACTCAGAACTAGTAATAGCAAACAAGAAAGAACCTTGACTTTATTTTGGCATTCTCCGTATATTCAGAATGTAGATTGTAGTTTTATTAAATATGGCAATAGTAGGGTAGGATATGTAGATTTCTGAATAACAGGATATATATAACTACAATATATAAGTACAAGATATAAGGTACAAGTTCCTCGACCCTTCTTTAGTAGTTCAGTGGAATTTCAACAGAAAAGGTTTTTAAGTATTGTCCCAGAAATACCGTATGTGTTAAACTCTACAAACAGTAAACAGGTGAACATTAACATCATAGTTGTACAACTACAGGCTATGGTTTGAATAGCTAGCCAGAGATAACCTGCACTGCTCTTGATAGATGTTTAAACCAATTACAGGTGGGCCCCCATATCCACTGATTCGCTATCCACGGTTTCAGTTATCCACGGATCGTGGGGACCCCCCCCCCCCCGGCTTTTACTTTTTTCCCAGTAAGCTTTGTTTCTTCCTTAAAGAAACAGGAGAAGCAGCTCTGGCTGCTTATTACAGGCAAGTAGAATGAGACTAAGTACTAGAGAGGCTCTGCAAGGTTAACAGAAACCTTGCAGAGCCTCTCTAGGACTTAGTCTCGTTCTACTTGCCTGCAATGGAGGCTGCTTCTCTGTTTGTTTTAAGGAAGAAACAAAGCTTGCTGAAAGAAAAATAAGAGCTGGGGGGGGCAAGCATGCCTGACTGCAGGGGAGGCAGGGTGGGGGGCCCCTCAAGAAACCATGGAGGGGGTGTTCGCTCTTATCCACGGTTTCAAGTATCCACGGAGGGGCCTGGAACATATCCCCAGCGGATATGGGGGCCCACCTGTATACTGTGATGGAGTAACACTCATACTAAAGAGAAGAGGATTTTATAATATTGCATTAAATCTATAACTATTAACACATTGTTCTACTTGTACTTGTGGAAATAAAGATGTGACTTAATGTGCAATTGGCTTTATCTTTGGATATTATTTTTGTTTAAGAAATCATGTTGCAAATTGCACTTGGTAAAGCATTAGACCTGTTGCTTATTAACCTGCTCTCATCCCATCCATAGATACTACTCTTGTGTGCATTCTGGAAATGTGCATTGGATAACAGAAAGTGCCATTAATAGGGGAAAAATAATGAAAACCATTGTTCATTGTGAAGCAGAAAGATGTGAGTTGTGCAGAATGCATTTGGAGTTATTGTTAAAATTATAAAGATTTTTTTCATTAGCATTATAATAGGTATCAGTGGAAACAATACAGAAGTAAAGGTACTAAACACTCTGTAAAAAGTTATATTTATTTAAAGTCAGAGTGATAGATGGATTATATTCTGTGTTTTTAAAGAGATCTACTTAAAAGATAAAAATAAAAGTGCAATGGGGAAAATCTTATTGGTGTCCATTTTAAACAAATTAGTTGCTTGCTGGATGTTACAAAGAAATTGAACATTCATTATAGGAAGATGCTTAAAACTACTGAAATTTGATATTTCAGTACTTGGCACTAGTTCCTTACTTCACTGATTTTAATCAGTTATGTAAGAAAACTTTGGATTTATGGTGGATAGTCAGGATGGTGTAGTGGTTTGGGAGTCGGACTTAGACCTGGAAAATCCAGGTTCAAATCCCCGCTCAGCCATGAAGCTTCCTGGGTGACCTTGGGCCAGTCACTATCTCTCAGTCCCACCTACCTCACAGGGTTGTTGTGAGGACAAAAAGGAGGGGAGGAAATATGTACACCACTCTGAGCTCCTTGGAGGAAGGGTTTTATAAAAATGTGAAAAATAAATAAATAATCAGAAGTAGGTTTTATATGTTAGTATGTATTCCAGCAATCTCTGTCCTTGGAGAACCTAAAAGCTGATAATGAATAGAGAACTGATTTGTCTTTTCTTTTCATATTGTCATATAAATAAGGACTGGAGAATTTAAAAAAGAAATCTATTATATTGAACAGATTTAAACGTAAATAGTTACATATGTTGCATCATCAAGGTGAAGAATAAATGGACTGTACTTCAACCGTAAGCATATCTGTCAAGCAAGAGCTCTTTTGGAAGGGAAAGTGGGAAGAAATTTAAGGAATCCAAAGAACTTCTGTCGTCATTCCAAAGGCTTGCATGTGGGATCTCGGCATGGTCTGCAGACGCATGATACATACACTTTGCTGTGCTAAGCAGGTCTAGGTCTGATCAGTGTCTGCCTAAGAACCCCATGTGCTCTTATTTGAATACCATGATGGAAGAAACGTGAGATATAGTATATGTGACAAATAAATAGAAATCTTGGCTGAACATAGTTTTTTTTTCTTTCAGCAATGACCCCCATGCTGCATCACAAACTGCTTTTGAAAATTCCCTCAGATTCCAAAGCAGCTTGTCATGAAGGTGTGTGTGCGTGCATGCGTGCTTATTCGATAAGCCCAAGACTCAGAAGTGCCTTATGGCCCGCATAAGTTCCTTATGACCCGCAGAACTAGTGACACAGTTGTTTGGTCTTTATTCTTTTCTTTCATAATTTCAGCAGCAATAGAGGCACAAGCCAAAGCCTGAGATCTTACGTTTGCTTTACAACTTTTTTTTAATTAGACACTTTTTAATCACTGATATGTACTAATATTATTGTTTATTATATACTAATATATATATATATTATATATATAATTAAAAGTGTTCTCAGTCTACTACATTTTGTCTGGTATGCATTTTATGACTACGTTATGGGTTACATCTGAAGAATCTAATGGTGAAAAGTAGCTACCTGGTCTAGATCAGGGGTTCTCAACCTGTGGTACGGGTACCCCTAGGGGTACGCGGACCTCTTGCTGGGGGTACGCCTTTATCTGCCCCATCAGCAGCTAATTAAGTGTTAATTAACATGGATTTTAAATTGTAATTATTTTTGTAGCCCTTCTGTGTGTCTGATTTTGGTTTTGGGTTTATTTTTGTACTTTGGAAAATGTACTTTGGTGGGGTGGGGGACGGAGGAGCTGATTTGGGAAGTGTGACTTGGAGAAAAAAAGAGATCCTTGCATGTGTGTGTGTGTATGTCTGTCACTCACACTCACAGAGTTAAATAAGACATTTTTCACATTTAAAATTGTTTTAGTACTTTTTTATTTAACGATTAATTACCTAATTAATTAATTGATTGATTAATCCAATTAGTTAGCAGTTAATTAGCAGGGGGTACTTCAGAAAATTGGACCATGATAGGGGGTACCCGGGCCTCCAAAGGTTGAGAACCCCTGGTCTAGATATTTTAAAATCCTGGCTGAACACAACCACTCAGGCTCCACTATAAAAGCTGCATCAACAGCACAAAACTCAAGATGCTTATTTAGAAAGAGGCCTTCTGAATTTAGTATACTTACTCCCACATAACTATGCAAAGATGTTCACTCAGAGTCTGCAATCCTAAACATACTTATTAGGGAGCAGGGCCTCTTGAACACAGTGAAACTTACTTCTGAGTAGACATCACTGGGCTTGCACTGTAATTGTATTCAAAATTGAATACATTAGATACCAAGGCATGTCTCCAGATGAACATTTTAAGCTCTTAAATTGATGGACTACTGCCAGAGCAATTAGACTGTTCGGGGTTAAACCAATTTTCAATAAGTTAAATGAATGTGCTGTGTCACACATGTTTTTCTATCCATAGTCGAGCCTGTTGTTAACAAGAAATCATCCACAAAATGTGAAATAGTATATAGTTCTCCAAGCTCACCTTATAGCTCAGGTGTCTAATAAATTTTGTACTTTTTCTAATAAAAATGTTTAAGCCCTTTATTGAGAAAATAACTTCATTGGGTTTCTTTCTGCAAAATTCTTTCAGTAAAGGGCCACATATGTGTGACACAAGTTGCAGGTTTTACTACAGTACTTCAGTCTACATATTGTATTGCTTTTCTGTATTTTGTTGTGTTCCCTATCACTGAAGTTCAGTTTTCATGGCAGACTCCAGCATGTGACTGGTACAAAGATATATGGGGCAGTTCTCTTGGATACCCTAGCTATGGAGATTTTGCCTTTGTTGGTGAGCGCAACTTCTTCTGTCAATCAGAGTAGTTCAGACAGGTCCGCCTCACAAACCAAAGAACTTGGCATGCACTCCACTAAGCCTAAAAAGAGCAAATAAATCAGATGAGAGCTCTCTGGGTGGTTACCACTTTGTGCACTGGGAGAAAACCTGCTGGCTCAGAAGGAGTATCTCTTTGACTGGACAACTACTCATGAAACTGTGCAGTCCAGAAACGAAGTTGTGCACTGCTCTGAGTCTTTTGCATTTTACTGGGTGGGTGAGTGGATAGGGCCTGGGAGGTGGGTGGGACTGGGGTCCTTAGCGAATGCCAAATCCTATCCTCTCTCCTGGGCTTGAAAGCCCATCATGGGGCTTCCCAGCTCTCCGCTTTCTAAAGAAGTGGTGGAGATCCAAGTAGCCCCATAGGGCTGGCTGGACGAAAATCGGAAGTGGGTCGTGATCACGTCAGGGAGCCGTATTGCGAAACAGGGAGGCCTGCAGAGGTGATTGCGGCCCCCATACCCTTTGGAAGCCACCCAGACCACCCAGGTGAGTGTTACGTCCCCTTTTTATGTCTCGGCAGTGGTGCGATCCTGGAAGATCCGCCATCCCCCCACAAAGACTTACAAAGGGGGACAGCATTTGGGAACCTCTGCTATAGGGTTTTCTGCCTGCTGAGCATTACAGTCTAGGGGTTCTTGGGAAGAAGTTGTAGAGTACCCACTTCTTATACTAGCACCTTTGCTCAACATTATAGAATGGAGGTTCTTTTGTCAGCCGAAATAACTTTGACTGGTGCTTTCTTGTAATCTTGGAGAAACTTCTCCAATTGGCTATGTTGTACACTTGTCCTGCCCAAGTGGCGTTTGTTTGTTTGTTTGTTATTGTTGGTTTATTTCTGATGAGTTGTCCTTTCAGTTGTCTTTAATGATATTCCAAGCCGTCTAAATTTGAAAAGACAAAATTGTTAATGTGTTTTGGAGGAATAGGGCTGCAAATCCTCTTCTAAAATTTCATTCCTGATCTATTTTCCATTTATGTCGTGGTGACAGTTTGTAGTTGCGGGTGAAATTGCTTACATCTTGTCCGTAAGTGAAAGACAGATGCTTGGTGAAAAGCTGGGAACTACTGTTGATAAGAAGATTTAATACATTCAGAGTTCAAACTGTTTGTTTCATATTTTTATTTGATGGTTTAGAAGATTCCCTGCACACTTTTTAAGCATGCCTGTTTAGCAGTAAGTCCCATTGGTTTTAATAAGGCTTACTCCCAGGTAAGTGGGCATAGGATTTGCAACCTTCCTCTGGTTGCTGAAGGAAAGGGGTGGTCCGAAATGAAGTCTTAAGAAAGCTCTTTGGTATAGTTTGCCTCCTACTAGTCATAATAGAACAGTACTCATCATGGAATGTAACCAACTCAAAGGATAGCTCACAGATAAGAATCCAGTTCACTGTTAAGTGGTTTAAAAAAATTACTGAGAAAGGTCAGGGCACACTTTTTTACGTCCTGTGAGCTAAAAGTACAGTCCTAAATAAACCTATCAAGAATAGAAGGTTTTGTAAAGAACATTGATATGTTTGAGAAATTTCCCTGTAATGTGCCTTGTAAGGACTGGTACTATAGCTTTGTCTATTTTCTCTGCCATTGTTTTTTTCTAACTCAGTTTTAATCAGGAGTTTTTGTGCATGAAATACCTTGAGTTTCATTGCAAGCAGTATAATTTCTCTGTATGAGTCACTGAGTTCATTTTTAACACTGACTTTGGTTTGAGTCAAGTGATGCTATGGATAGCCTGTGTATTAATACATCCCTAATTGTGATGTCAAAGATTTTTTTCAATAGTCATCATATTGCAACAGTGATAGCAGGCAGTTCTTTTTGCAGTTGCAAGATTGTATCTTACTGACTTTCTAAATAATGACAAAGGGCCCAATCCAATTCTATATTCCAGCACTAATGCAGCCATGCCAAAGGGGCATGTGCTGCATCCTGCCGGGGGGGGGGCAGTCAAGGAGGCCTCCTTAAAGTAAAGGAACATTTGTTCCCTTACCTCGGGGTTGCATTGCAGCTGCACTGGCACTGGAAAGTTGGAAAAGATTGGACCCTTTCCTATTTTTTTTTTAATGTTGAGGTTCCTATGCTACTCTACTTTTAGAGTGTGGACCACTTTACTCAAAGGACTGGTATGATGTACAGTACTCCTCCCATATCCGCTGGAGATATGTTCCAGGCCCCTCCGTGGATACTTGAAACCGTGGATAGGAGCGAACACCCCCTCCATGGTTTCCTGAGGGCCCCCTCCCCTGCCTCCCCTGCGGGCAGACATGCGCACACACCCCCAGCTCTTATTTTTCTTTCAGCAAGCTTTGTTTCTTCCTTAAAACAGAGAAGCAGCCTCCATTGCAGGCAAGTAGAACGAGACTAAGTCATAGAGCCTCTCTAGGACTTAGTCTCGTTCTACTTGCCTGCAATAAGAAGCCAGAGGCTGCTTCTCCTGTTGTTTAAGGAAGAAACGAAGCTTACTGGGGGAAAAAAGGTAAAAGCCTGGGGGAGGGGGTTCCCCACCATCCGTGGATAACTGAAACCATGGATAGCGAATCCGTGGATATGGGGGCCCACCTGTATTCACTTCTTAGTTTGTCAAATTAAGCATTTTTCTGTGTGGATGAGCATGGTATGCATATCTTACCAGCACTGGTTCTACTTGAATAACTTTGGTACACAGCTTGCTATGGCATTGGCTCTTTCAATAATCCAACCTACCACTCCCGGTTTATGGACCAGGTCTTGAAACTTGAGAATTTTGTGGGGTGTATCCTTGCAGGAGTCAACCAGGTATATTTTTATTGAAAAATGCCTCATTATTTACAAATAGGGAAACACTTAGTAAGGAAATCATTATTGCCAAGGTAATTGCGCTGATCCACTCATTGAATGCTTGGTGTAGCTGAAAACCTTTGTGCAGAAAGCAAGTCCCTTTAACTAATTCCTGGTGGCAGTTTGCATAATATTCTGCCTATGCAGGGTGTCTATAAAGTAGAAGACTTGCTTTGTATGGGCTGATCCATGCTATGTTGAAGAAGCCAGGCAAATTCTAGAATGAGTGGTCTCAAAATTTTCACATACCTTTAAAAATATCAAGGATGCTAGGAAATTATAAATAAAACCATGCTCCTCTAAACAGTGGCGGACTGGGTCTAAAATTATTGGTTGCCAGGAAACAAAGGGGGCCCACCCAGAACTAAAAGGCGCAATGAAAAATATTTGATGGCTTTGCAATGTATGCAAAAGCTTGATGTGCATTTTTTTTGCGGGCGCAAAGCAGCCGCTTGCTGTTCAGAAGGGCGGCCGAATTTTTAAAAATTATTTATTTCCCCAATTTCTCGCCACTTTCCACCCATTCCTAGCCGCTTTCTGCCCCACTTTCCGCCCCCATTTCTCACCACTTCCCCTCTTGATCTTGCCACCATGGCCTGCCATTTCCCTGCTTGCCCCATTTCCCCGCTTGCCTTCCCCACTTGTTGTTGCTGCCGCCGCCGCCCTCCTTGCTGCATCCTCCTTGCCGCCACCTCTTCATCGCGGCCCACAAGCTGCAACGCAGCCCGGGGCCCGGGCTCTTCACAGACTAGGACTCCCTCCGTAAGGCTCACGCAGGCACATGAGAGCTCTCCAATTTGCTGGGAGAGCTCTCGCAAGCCTGTACGAGCCTCGCGCAGGGAGTCCTGGTCATCTGGGGCCCACTTGCCATAGGGCAAGTCCGCCCCATGGCCAGTCCACCACTGCCTCTAAACAACTAAACAACCTTGGCTTACATGTTATTGCATAACTATGTAACACATACGGATATACAGTAGTAGTTTTAACATTCTGATAAATGGCAGTTCTTTTGTATAACGAGTTGTTTTTCAAAAGAAAAAACTTGCTGTCATACTTGCATGTACTTTTTCAGTCAACCCATTGCCATATAAAGGTAAAGGTATCCCCTGACAATTAAGTCCAGTCGTGTCCGACTCTAGGGTGTGGTGCTCATCTCCATTTCAAAGCCGAAGAGCCAGCGTTGTCCGAAGACGCCTCCGTGGTCATGTGGCCGGCATGACTCTCCTTGCCGCAGCGCGTAGCATGCAGCTGGAACACGGAGCGCTGTTTACCTTCCCGCAAGCAGTACCTATTTATCTACTCTCATTGACATGCTTTGGAACTGCTAGGTTGGCAGGAGCTGGCCAAGCAACGAGCGCTCACCCCGTCACGGGAATCGAACTGCCGACCATTTGATCGACAGCTTATGGTTCAGCGGTTTAACCCGCTGCGCCACCCACTGGGTGCATATACAGTATGTCTTTTAAGCAAATAGAAGATATTCTATCACACTGGTATACCTTTGCCATCAGGATTGGGTATTGAATTTTATTAATATTCATAGAATTATTGTCTGACAGTTGATCGTACGTTTACCTTGATTTTTTTTTCTTTCCTGTATCTCATTTGTATGGGAACAAAGAAAGACTGTTATACTATAACTATAACTGGTGTGCTCACTTTCATCACATCAGAGGTGAATAAAGGTTAACTAAAAGCCCTAAATATATACAATAAATAAGAATCTCATGCTCAACCCAGCAGGCGTGCTACACATTACTGAGGAAAAGGTGTGTGTGTGTGTGTGTGTGTGAGAGAGAGAGAGAGAGAGAGAGAGAGAGAGAGAGAGAGAGAGGGGTCATTGTTACAATGTCACAACGTGACTAGCCCCCACTGTCAAACCCCCTTAGGGCAGGGTATAGCTGTTCTAAAAACCTGAGATGTGCGCATTGGTTTACTAGTTCTTATAGACCTAAAGCGTATTATTTCCTCTAGGGGTGCGTTCGATTTACTTCTCTTGACCACAAACGGAGTAAGGTGTGTGTGAAGAGTCGCTGAGCAGTGTCTCAAAATAGATGGACCAGATGCAAAGGAAGACAGGGCTTCTATATCTTGAGCAGTTAAGTGTAGAAGGGGAAATGTGGGCAAGTGCAACTTGTCATACAGGGGTGAGAACAACACACAAATAGCTTGGAGTGTGGTATTTGAGTTAGTTTTGATTTCATTGCCACAAATACACTGATTTTGCAGTTAATATGAATAGTGCTACATTATTATTCCCATTCCGAGGTGTATTTCCATGTTTACCTTAATGTTTGAAGCAACTTCCATTTGAAGGAATATCATAACTAGCAAAAAAAGGTTGTTGCTAATGGAAGCTCGAGAGTGTCAAGATGACGTGTTTCCAGCAATCTGGTACCAATTAATTTATATTTTTGCCTTCAGTGAACACAATTAAGCTTTAACTTTTTTTCTCTGCTTTTTTGTTTGCATTATTATTTTCTAGATCCAAGTTCACCTACCTAGCCTTTCCATTTGTGGAAACTCATGGAATGGTTTACATACTCAACCTGCACTATGGTCCTCTCTGGGCTGATGCAGATGTTATGGTTAAACGTGTTTTTAGAGCACCCTTACCTCCTGAGGAAGGGACTTAGGTGTCACCATAGAGAAGGCACTGTCTTGGGTTACTGTCAGGCATGCTTCAGCTAACAGTGGAATGTGCAGTTAACTTACAAAGCGCTAAATCGCTTATGACTAGAGTGCCTAGATGACCTCAGGGGGTGGGTAGTTTCATATCGGGGGAGGTGGTCCTTCCCCTACTCTGGTTTCAAATCATTTAGGGCAGTGGTTCTCAAACTGTGGGTTGCGACCCACCATTGAGAACCAAAGCTGCCCCCTTAAGGGGCGGGTACAGTATGGTGGTGGCGGTGGCGATCCAGGGGATCGCCACCGCCGCAAAAGTGCCTGAAACCGCCCCCACTGTACTTACCGGGCCTTGGTGGAGCTTCGGAGAGGCCTGCGCGACCTTATGCAGGCCTACCTGATCTTCGGATCGCTGCAAAACAGCAATCTTTGGGCACTTCCTGTTTTTGCGAAGCAAAATGTTTCGGTTTTCCCCTGGATCGCTGCCACTGCTGTCTCCACCCCCACAAACACTCAAAGTTCTTCCCGCCTTGTGGGGAGAACTTTGAGAACTGCTAATTTAGGGCTTTATAGGTTTACACCAGCACCTTTAATTTTCACTAAAAAAAAAAACCCTAGCAGCAACCAGTACAGATGAATACAGCACAGCTGCGATGTGACCACCATGCCTTGTACCTTGCAGCCGCATTCTGCGTGAGCTGAAGCTTCTTTCCACATAGATCATGTTACCGTGGGCCAAATGAGATGTAACATGTGTAGGCATTTATGGTCAGTTCTGACTGTCCCAGGAAATGGTGCAGCTGGCACACCATTCTAAGCTGGGCAAAAGCATCCTGGAGCCAGATCCAGAAGTACTCCCAAGCTATGGATGTGCTCTTTCGAGGAGAGTACAACCCTCTCCAGAATCGACTGACAGCGTATGGCCTGGATCACATAAGTTACCATGTGAGTTTCAGCTATCACAGGAAAATGTTGTCAGCCATTAAGAGGGGAAAAAAAAACCCAGTATTGGGTTTTTGTAGACTGGGGCTCCCTTGGCCATTGGCGACCATTGACCGTGACTCCCTTTTACATTATGTTGATGCCTGCCAATTGGCCATTGCACTGTTTTCTGAGAGGATTCCATGACACTCCACGGCTCCCCTGGCTGGTATCCGCGGCTCCCCTGGGAGCCACACCTCCCAGTTTGGGAACCACTGCCCTAGGCCATGCTAACCTACTAAGCAAGCTTAACCGGAGCATCTGATAGATCTCTATTGGCAGGAAATCAGCCTCTACAGTACGCAGCTGGCCTGCATTATGCACAATCTTGCCTATACAGTGTGGATCAGCTGAAACCGAAAGGGATCAGTTTGCTGACCCCCTAGGAAGAGTTTGCATGTAACCTCCAAGAATAAGGTCATATTGTGACAAAGGTTGACTGGACTCGGTGCAGAGTTCTCATTGGTATTTGTACATTACTGAAAGGCGGGGGGGGGACTAGAATGTGGAAGGTATGTTTGTCAGGGAGTGGGGCAGAGAATGTTTTTAATGTCATTTGAGGAATTATTTATGCCATTTTTATGTTTTTGGCTTTTTTAAAGTAAGCAAATAGGTAAAGGTAAAGGTGACCCCTGACAATTAAGTCCAGTCGTGTCCGACTCTAGGGTGTGGTGCTCATCCCCATTTCAAAGCCAAAGAGCCAGCGTTGTCCGAAGACGCCTCCGTGGTCATGTGGCCGGCATGACTCTCCTTGCCGCAGCGCGTAGCATGCGGCTGGAACACGGAGCGCTGTTTACCTTCCTGCAAGCGGTACCTGTTTATCTACTCGCATTAACATGCTTTGGAACTGCTAGGTTGGCAAATAGAATAGGCTAAATATAGGTTTATTTTTCTTATGATTTGGCATAACAGACTTTATGAGGGTATCATTCAGTAGACAGCCTAGTATAGTTAGCTTGTTGCATGCATAATTGTGAAGCATCATTAGCCACAGTGAACTCACATCAAATTAATGTAAATGGAAGCTCCCCCCCCCAGCAAATAGTAGCCTGGAAGGTGTCAGAATTGTAACCCTTAATAAAGGGTTAACACCCCCCCCCCCATTTTGCCCTTATCCGAATTGCCCACACACATGCAATGGCCAATAACGTGATCATTGACCCACAATGTAATCAGTTTTACTTTAGTCCATAAAACCTGGTAGGACCATTGACTACTTCAGTTACTGCTACTGTTATTTCTATAGTTACCTTATTGGAATCAAATTATATATACTCCTATGTTGGATTATTGGAGAACCTTTAAAAAATAATCCAGAAACATGGTAAAATGCCCAGGAAAGATGTCCCTGAAGAGCACAAGGCTATGCTGAATCTTAATGTGCAATCCTATGCATGTCTTCTCAGAAGTGAGTTCCCATTGTGTTCATTGGGGCTTACTCCCAGGAATGTGTGCATAGGATTACAGCCTTTGTTGCTTACAGTGGATTATATCCGAAGGAAATTAGTAATAACCAAGACCTGTTGATATTAGTGAGATTTAGGTAAATCATGACTGACAGCGCAATCTAGTGCAAGCCGGCGCCGTAGGAACGAGTGCTCCGTCAGCGCAGGGTGTCGCAAATGTGCTGAAGGCACATTCGCAGCACCTGCGGAGCAAGCGGCATCGGTGCTGAGGCCGGCACCGCTCACTCTGCCACCGGCCACGGACCGCTTCGCCGTACGCAGGTAAGTCCTGCGCCGGGCAGTGGTAGGGCATAGAGAGGGAGGACTGGGGGAGGGGAGGGGCTGATTGGGCCACCGGACCCGGGAAAGGCGGGGATATCGGCGGTGTGCTCTACTGATATCCAAAGCCCCTTCCTGGGCCAGGGAGGCCTTACATGGCCTCCTCGGAGTTGCGCTGGCCATTTTGCCGGTGCATATCTGAGGAGGACCATTGGGGCCACTTGGGTTGACACTGGAGGAAAAGGACAAAAGAGCGGCATAGCAGCTTTGCACACTGCGGTGGATGTAACACAGGATTGGGCTTCCTCTTATCTAATTGATTTTAATGGTTTTTACGGCACAATCCTAAGCTTACCTTCCACCAGCGCTGTAAAGTGCATTGTGACACCCAGTGAGTAGGCAGCACTGACACCGAGGCTTGTGATGCCCACCTGCCGAACAACACAGGACCCAGCGCCATGGAACGGGTAAGTCCTGCTCTGAGTAGCGTGGGAGGGCAGGGGTGGGTGGATCGGGCCTGGGAGGGGGTGGGACCGGCATCCTCGTCGGATGCCGTATCCTAGCGTCCCTCCTAGGCCTCAAACCCCGAAAGGGGGCGTCTTGATTCTCCGCTGGCCAAAGAGCCGGTGGTGATTTGAGTAGCCCCATTTCGGCTGGTGGGGGTTTACCCCAAGTAGACCTCCAGCTGTCTCCTTCCCCAGATAGGATATGGCATGGGCCTTGCAGCCCACACTGCACAGCCTACTCAGGGGAAGGATAGGATTGGAATGTTAGTCATGATCAGCTTTCTTTGAATACCACCCAGTGTCCTCATTGGAAATTGAAAGATTTTCTTTTGTAACATGAATGGTGATGTGTTCAAGCAGCAATTCAGTGTTTCTTTTATATGTCATCCCCTAAGCACATTTACTTGAAAATGTCTATGCCATAACTTGCTAAATAAGCTCAATAGGAACATACAAAATCAATATTATGCTTAGCTTAGTGAGAGGGTTCCTATGATAGAAATAATGCTCAAATGATGACCTTTTCTTCTCCCCACAAAAGGGCCAGTACTAAAACAAATAATAATCTGGCACCTCAGAGAAGGTAGAGACTGAATCTTGCTGTGCTTACTGTGTCCCGTTCCCCCCCCCCCCGTACCCGTGATCATATCTGATGAAGCTGACCATCTTTTCAGCGGGGGGTGGGGGAGCAAACCGTATGTGCTTCTTCTGGATTGAGGTCATTCCTGTGATTATTGATGACTGTGATGGGCAGCTTCATTAGTTTGAAGATATTTGAGAATAGTGTTGCTATTAGTTAAGAAGTAAATAGTGTGAACTACATTTCCAAATACACAAGTTGGAAATGCATATGTGTAATCATTTTCCTTGTTGATGGGCCATAGCAGCTTTTTTTTGGCAGCTATGATGGGCCATAGCAAAGATTTTTAGGTGTGTGTGTGTGTGTGTGCGTGCGTTTGTTCGTTCGTTCTGTTTGTTTGTTTGTTTGTAATTCAGGCTGTACAAGAAAACCAAAACTGCATTTCATAACAGGTAGGGCGATTAAAATTTAAAAAAGGTTGACTTTATCTTAATTTGGAACTGCACTGTGTGTGAAAATCCTGCTGATCTTACTTTCAAGTAAACATGCACAGGATCAGGTTGTAAGAGGCTTAAAATGAGACAGGTTTTAATTGATCCAGTAATCAAAATACTACTTAATCTTGTAACTGGCATTTTTCTTCGAATAGTAGACCCAATTACAAAAGCAAATTTGTGTTCATATGAACACAAATTACATCATTTAATTATATTGGGTTGATGATGCAATGCATCTTGAGATTTAAGTATTTTTAAGTAATTTAATTGTAGTTGCCATTCCCAGATTAGTTAAAAGGTCTGTTCCTTTGCCACATTTATCAATCCTTTTATCCTTTCACTTCCATAAATGTATATTGCAACTCACTATAAGAGGTAACTGAGTGAGCTGTACAGTGATAAATTTTTCTTGTTAGGAGAAATTACATCCACTAACTTGAGCTACTTCAGCATGAAATTGAAAAAGAATCATTTTGTCTTAATTTACATTCTTGATTCAGTGGGAAGAATGTGGATTAGTCCAACAAAGCTGCATGGCATTTTTGCAGAAACTAACAGTAAACTAAATTGGCATCTTTAAAAGTCCATCAACTGCTATTGTTGAGAGATACTCATTAGAGTTTTAGCCAGTTTATAATGGCTTGTTATTGAATCTAAAAATATGTATTGGTCTCTCAGTTCCATTTCCTGTTTCAGTTACATCTTTATCAACAGTAGTCTGCATTTTTCATTTCTCACCTAAGCCGTGCACATCATTCCTTAATCAAAATCACTGGGATAGTGCTGCGGTTCACTAGCCCTAGGAGCTGCTATTTGCCTTGAATAAATTACGTGAAAACATGTTGATTGATAGATGTTGCATGTCAGAAAAGAAGATAACTGTATCTTCTTCAGCTTACTAAAAGGTCATGCACACAGCATAATGGGAACAGCCACAGACAACTTTGAGATAAAGTGTATCATGAAAAGGTATGCAATCTCATAACCAGTGAAACATGGACTACAAGCCATTGTCTTTTCAAATACGAGTGATTTAGCCACTTATATTTTGAATTGTTGAGATGAAAACCACATTTTTCAGTGTGTATATTTCAAATACCAAATTTGTTCTAATAATCATAGTATTTTGCATTTTTCTGGGGTAAATATACGTAAAGTACAGTTATATAGACACTCATTAAGACCAAAGTAGCAAAATAGTATAATGTATTGTTGAAACTTCTTTTCCATAATGCCACAATTGGTGACTGTATAACCATTGATGAATATTAATCAAAGCACAATAAGAGTTTCATAAGGAAGAAGGATTTTAGAGTTGGATCTTTTTTTTAGAATGTGAAGACTTCTAAAAGATATTCCCTTATTAAACATGTAACTACTTATTTGAAAAGCATCTTCTTTAGTTACTTTTTTCTAGCCTTGGATGATTTTTTTTTTAAAGAATGCCTTCTTGTGATTACATGCATGGCTTTAAAACATAGAAAGCAGTTTGCCACACTTGGTAAGTTTAAAGATTGCATATTTTCTGTCCTGTAGACATGTGCACTGAGTACATGTATTTATATTCTCTACAGAAGAAGAAATAATATTACGACAGATGGGATCCAAATGCAAACTAAATGTGGCTTCTTGACGTTTCAATTAATTCGTGTTCTGTGGGGGGGGGGGAAGAAGGAAAAGACTTCAAATGTTCTATTTTCTATTGTGGGTGTGGGTGTACAAAACACACACACACACAAGCATGCCTGCCTATGGTGTGGCATCAGGGGTTGGTCAGGTCATACCAGAGGGCCTACCTCAGAACCATCAGTCCTGGTGGGAGTGGTACTTTTCCAATGCAACATTAAGGGACAAGGGGGACCATGGATTGCCCCGGGAAGGACATTGCCCCAGATTCCACAGTACGTTGGAGTTGACACTGCCTGCCTTCCTTACTCATAAGCAATGTAAATATTTTTTACATATAATCGCTAATCCTACCTATCTCAGGCAACTATTCTACACTTGCACAAAGCTGATTTTACTTTATTTTTTTAAGAAATGTAACGTTTAGGAAAGTATGGAATGTTTTAAGTAGAGTAAAGCTGGCCAGGTTCTTATCTAACTCGCATTACTTTGTTCTCCCTAACAGCACTGCCAAACTGTCAAAACTGTCCAGCTTCACTGTACAACAAAGATTCTGTACTATTGTAAAGATATTCATAACCATTTTTATGGCAGGCTGAGAGTGTATAAGTTCACAGTTGTAGCGATAACATGCACTCTGCACCATTTGGCCTGTTTATATTGGCATAGATCCCCAAAGTGGAGACTGACAGAGTCATGCAGAAATCTGGTATTTGAGATGAAATTTACACACTTTAAGTGATGAACTAAACAGGCTGGTGTTTTCTTTTTCTTACTCAAAAAGTGCAAGGTTACACAATACAGACGGTTTTCATCTTTTCCCATAAATGCACAGATTCCTGGGATATAAATGACTGAATTCATCACCAATTCATCAGGGACGCTGAGCTATGCAGTTCTGTTTACAGTGGCAGAAAGTTAATATAAATTTTCATCAGAAGGGGAAGTTTACACATATGATTCTATTTGTCCTTCATTATTAGCACCTGAGTCTAGGCTGGAACGCATAATTGTCTACAGGCACAGGCCAAATAGATGCAAGGGAAAGGCAAATAAGCACACCAAAAATAATTTTATGGTTGTCTGTTACAATTCTCTCCCTGGGATTCTTAATCTAGAAAATCAATAAACAACAGGAGTGAAACTCCTTTCCTCTGTTCAGGCATAGCACTGGCGAAAGTAACACACACAGAAGACCATTGTACCATTTTTTTTTCTGGTGTTCTTCCTACGAACTTTCCTTTTTGGGGAGGGTATCATTTCTTTGTGAGCAAAAACTACATCATTTGTCCTGTAGCTTTGTTCATTTTCAAACTAAAATATAGTAATTAGATCATGTGAGTTTGTTTTATATTGTTTGACAGGCAAAACATACTTGTCATAAGATCTCTTCTCAAAGTAGCTGCATGAAAATTTATTATGCTTAGACTATTTTATCAAATGCAACAGTTCATGACATTTTAGTTACCACCACAACATTCATACACACAAAATGAAAAGTCAGATATGGGGAACTTACAATATTGGAAACAGTCATATGCGAACAAAATTCAATGCAATTTTTTCGTTCCTATTGTTTTGGTGATAAAGTTTTGCGTTTGAATTAAGTTCAACATGTATCATAGTGGTTGGAAAACATTTTTTAGTTGATCATGTATCTCAATATGCCTTACAAAAATGTTAGGAAATGATCTTCACTGTCTTGTAAATTGTATCACTTTCAATTAATAAACATTCTCTGTGTGTGTTTGGGCAAGAGCAAGTTAGAGAGATAAGAATAGGTTGTACTTTCACTGAATTTCATGTTAGGAACAGCAGGAAATGGACATAGCTTTAGCTAAAACTTGCCCATAACAATCACAATATTAGGATCTTGTCATTTATTTGCCCCCCAAATAGTGATGATACTTTGATTCTAAACGTTTTTGGATTATGAACAGCATTTGGTTAGTGGAAAAGGTATGAGTTTAGAAGTTGCACTCCTGAATCTTATTGCCCACGCACTCCCCAGTAAACACACGAGTCAGTAATATGGGTGTAAAGGGCCACTTTTATTAAATTAAATAACAGGAAGAGAAAGATCGGGAGACCAGCAGGATTTAAGGTAGTAGTTAAAGAACAGTGTGTGGGCCTGCTGCCTGCGGTGAAAAGGGGGGAGGAATGGTCCGGAAGCCACCACCCCCGGCAGGTAGGTGTTTCACCCTGACTCCAAGCCGCAGTCCCCCCCCCCAGCGAGGGAGGCAGGCTTTTCACCGTCAGCCCCTTGCAGGGGCCAGGGCAGCAGGACCACTCGGGCCCGCGCTGAGCTGGAGGGCATCTAGCGCAGGCTGCATGGTTCGGGTCAAGGCCATCCCCGCATTAGCCTCAGCGCCGGAGGGCTGCTGTGAGGTGTGAGATCGGGGCCTCCCCTGCCTTTGATGCCCCGGAGTTCACACCGACAGCCACATTTGAGCCTTCGTACCCGCACTAACCTGCCACAAGGGAGTGACAGCCTAGCGCTTGTTGCCTCCCCGCCCACAAGGAAACAGAAGACCTCGCAGGCCCAATTGCAGGTCTCCTAGGAAAAGATCATTACCTTCTACCGACAAGTGGACCCCATCACCCCTGAAAAAAGAGAAGGAAGAATGCACGATGGCCGGGTGAGATATTACCAGGCCGCCACCCCTTCCTCCTTCCTGTGCTTACGGTGAGGCTGTGGCAAATACGCACCCAGCACTATTGGCGTAGGTCTGGCATTTTCAAAACGTCTTCCTTTCAACTTCTGATGGCAAGAATCTTCCAAGATTTTGATCAGTTTTAAGACTGACTTGTGTACTTTGCAGTGGTGTACAAATTTCCATAACAGTGTTAGGCTGCAATCCTATCCACATTTACCTGGGAGTAAATTCCATTGACTATAATGGCACTTATACCTGAGTATACATAGGATTGGGCTCTTAGTTTATGCCAATAAAGGTTCTATCTATCTATCAATCATCTTTCTTGATCTAGAATGCTTAAGATATAAAGAAATGGTTTTTTCTGTTTAGACTTTCTTCACACACAATATGAGGAGAGTTGCTTGCTCTGGATGTGACACTGCTCTGTTACGTGCACGCATGTGTGTGCATGTGTTCTGTGTGCATCATGTGCTATTTGATTGTGTGAATCAAATAGCAATGTGGGTAGAGCCAAGTCTATGGGTCTTTTCTACACAATTAGTTCCTACACAAAAGTAGGCAGGAAAACCCATGCAGTTTAGCACTGCACATAGGTGCTTCGTAATCTGAGCCTTGCTTTCCTGTGTTTTGCCTGGGGTCAGTTCTGCTGTCTCCAGTATTCTCTTCTCTCACTCTTTTGAGTCACATTCCACAGCAACTTGCTCCGCACTCAACTTTCCCCCCCTGTTCAAGGTGTTAGTTGGGACTTAAGGTTCCCAGGAGCTTGAGCAGGCATGGAGATGGGGGATGACATTTGTAAGGCTTACAGCACAATCCTATCCTGCTCCTATCCTGCAGCCAGAACTGGAGGCCCTGGAAGGGAAAGGGGATCCAAATCCCCGCTAAAGCGGGATTCAAATGGGGATTTAAAACCCCTTTCCCCTCCAAAGCCTCTCGTTCTGCCCTCCTCCACTGACTTCACCGGTGCAGGAGCAGGAAAGGATTGTGCTGTTAGGCACAGGGCATAGTATGTGGAGGAGATGTCTCATCAACGACTGGATGCTGATTGGCCAGTTCCCTTTTTTCCAAATTGCAGTGCCATTGTTTTCTTGTCTCTTAAGCTGCTGTTAATGCGTGATCCAGCTGTGTGGGAATGGCGAGACAGAGCTGGCTTGGGGTGCCTCGTAGACATAAGTAAGTTAACTGGAATTTAGGGAAAATAGAAGAAAATTAGTTGGCGGTATCTGGGAAGAATAAAGTTTTATGGGGGGATATGGGGCTGGGAAATTAAAACAATTAAAAAATTGATGACTAATTTTATTACCTTGGAAATTGGGGGTTTCAATGTTTAGGGCTCAGACCCTGTTTCTTCTTGTACTCAGTTCGTAGCCTTGAGCCCGTCACTTGCCTCCATCTACTCCAGCAATTTGTAGCCAGAGCTACGAGGAAGCTTGCAAACGGGGCTTGAGTGTAACAGCCCTCACCACTTGTTTGTCCCCAACAACTGAAATTCAGAGAGATATTGTAATGGAACATTTCGCTGTCGCAGCTTATGTGCGTTACTCTGACTGGAGCTCAGGTAAAACAGGTAGGAAGAGCTCTGTGTGGGTGGAGCTGAGGGAAGGTATGATGTGAGTGTTTTAGTAGTGGGATTTGGAGCAGCCTACTTTGAAGGCACCACCCACCACAAGGCACTGCTGCTTTTCACTTAGCTTTACACCTTAGGTACACAAACATAATTTTGCTCTCTGGGTCCATCAAAAACTACTGGACTCCAGACGCACAGAAAAAGTTAGATTCCACTGTCACACCCATTCTGGACTACCAGAATGCTTTTCTTTCAAGAGGTGGCAACTGTAAACACATCAGGATTGCACTCGTATGCTCCCTGCAATGTTAGAGTTGTTGTTTTTTAAAATTATTATTGAAGGATTTTTTTTACACATTAGCGAACATTCAAAAAGTGATTTCCCCACTTGCAGTCTGAAGCGGTACAGTCCATTCTACCACTTTATTTGATGTCCTTTTCAAATGAAAGATAAGTCACAGGAAATTATTTTGTTGGCCTTTGTCACCTTCTCAGAAATGTTGCCGGTTGGTAGAGATTACAATGCTGTGTTATTTAAAAGGGAAGGACAGTTAATTGCAAAATATTTGCATGCTCTTGAGGCATTAGTTTGTACAAAAGAAAAGAAATTGAAAAATTGACTACATAGCTTTATTAAACATTTGTAGAATTCATTAGAGAGGTAGTAATGCATGGAGCAGGCCAAGGGTGAGTATGTCAGAAGGATAAGCGGAGAGTGCAGCTCGAAACAAGGATTTAGGAAGAAGGGTGAAACTGGGGGAGAAACTTCAGCGCAAGACGTCTTAAGGCTCAGAATTGGTAGGAGAAATAAGCAATAACTAGCAGTGGGCTTGTCATGTTAAATATTTAGCAGAGGCTCTGCTCTTTCTTGTTAAGGTTTCCATGTGTTAACATTTCAGTGGAGTTCCTACTCCATATCGCACACCCTACAAAGGCATCATTGGCGCCAGTGTGGGACGGGTCTTTTTCCATGCCAACACCTTGACTTTGAAATTCCTTCTTTCTAGAGGTTTGTGTGGCCCCATTTCTACGCTCTGTTGTGTTGTTAAGGCATTTCTTTTTCAGCATTGGCGCTTGGTTAATGATAGACCCCCCTGGGATCACTTTTTTGCTGTTCAGTGTTGTTCTAAATAGCTTTCCTTGTGTTTTTACATATTTGTATGATTTTAAGGTTGTAAGCTGCTTTGAACTATTATTGCAGAACGCAGCGTGTAAATAATGTAAGGAATGAATGAAGAAATTAATTGGGGGGGGGGAGGGAGATGGGCCAAACAATCTTAAGTCAAAACCTTTTAAAATACAGTTTGACCACATATGGTAGCACATGCCAAAATCAATGCAACACCCCAAAACATTGTTATACCATATTATGTTACCATTGCTGGTAGAATGTTTAAGATCAGAGTATAAAACCTGTAAAATGAAAAGAGATAGAACTGTATATTTTAATTTTATAGTAGTATTTTGATAATAATCCTAGCCTGGGTGGTTTTTTCCATTTGAAGCAAAAAAGGCCAATAAATAAATCCTATATGAGTCATCTGCCCATTCTGAATGGGGTTGCACTCCCCCTGCAGGAACGGGTGCACAGTTTGGGAGTACTTCTGGTTTCACAGCTCTCCCTGGAAAGCCAGGTGGCAGCTGTGGCCAGGGGTGCGTTTGCCCAGCTTCGGCTGGTGCGCCAGCTGCGGCCGTACTCGAGTCGATCAGACCTGACCACGGTGGTCCACGCCTTAGTGACTTCAATACTGGATTACTGTAACACGCTTTATGTGGGGCTGCCCTTGAAGATGGTTAGGAAGCTGCAATTAGTGCAGAATGTGGCGGCCTGGGTGGTCGCTGGAGCTAAGCGGTTTGACTCCGTTGAACCGCTGCTTCAGCGGCTGCACTGGCTACCCATTCGTTTCGGAGACCAATTCAAGGTGCTGGTAATGACCTTTAAAGCCCTTCACGGTTTGGGTCCAGGATATCTGAGGGACCGCCTTCTCCCATACATTCTGGCCCGCTCTCTTAGGTCATCTGAGGGGGCTCTCCTGCGAGTGCCACCTCTGTTTCAAGTTAGGGGAATGGCAGCTCGTGGGCGAGCCTTCTCTGCCGTGATGCCACAATTCTTGCCAGGGGATTTGAGAACAACCCCCTCCCTCATGACTTTTTGGTGGGGGCTCAAAATGTTTTTGTTTGGTCTGGCGTTTGGGTGATGGGTTGTTGTCTGTCCCCAGTGCCTCAGTATGTTCTGTCTTGCTGTTTTTTTCTGCTCTACATTTTCACCCCCAGTGGATTTTATTGTTTTTTAATTTACCTTATGTATTGTTTTTAAATTATGTATTTTAATTTCTTCTAAGCCGCCTTGGGCATTTGCCTTGGCATAGGAAAAGGCGGGGTATACATTTCTTAAATAAATAAAATAAATAAATAAATAAATAAATAATTTTTTTTTTACCTCTAAGAAGCAGGAACACATAAGGACCAAGAGCTAGAAACCCATTTTGTCCCTCCACCCCCAGTTCAGAATCACAAAAACTAGAAAGCGGACTGTTGAATGAATGAGAGCATTGTTGCACTTTTCAGAAGTGGACTGAGGCACATGAAAAAAGTTACCACAAGACTTTTTTTTTTCTTAAACAGACCTACACAGCTCTTTCCCTGGAGGAAAGTTGAATCGTTCCCCATCACTTAACAATGCAGAGAGAAGATGAGAACACACAAATATTGAATTAATGTCATTGCCACTTCCCAGTTAACCTGTTGCCAACTTTCTCCCTCTTGCAGTGTGTTGCCAAGTCATCTTGGCATCTGAAAACCTGAGATTTCTGAGGCAGGGCCTAGTGTCATTATAAGATTGCCAACCCTGGACAAGTGGGGGGAAAATCTAATATAGAGCAAAGGTAAAGGTATCCCCTGACAATTAAGTCCAGTCATGTCCGACTCTGGGGTGTGGTGCTCATCCCCATTTCAAAGCCGAAGAGCCAGCGTTGTCCGAAGACGTCTCCGTGGTCATGTGGCCGGCATGACTCTCCTTGCCGCAGCGCGTAGCATGCAGCTGGAACACAGAGCGCTGTTTACCTTCCCGCAAGCCGTACCTATTTATCTACTCGCATTGACATGCTTTGGAACTGCTAGGTTGGCAGGAGCTGGCCAAGCAACGAGCGCCGCTCACCCCGTCGCGGGAATCGAACTGCCGACCTTTCAATCGACAGCTTATGATTCAGCGGTTTAACCCGCTGCGCCACCCGCTGGCCTAATATAGAGCAAAGGCCAACAGTAATGGTGCAGATCATGAAATCTGAAGTTTTCAGGAAAATGGGGAAAATTCTTCCCCTAATATTTTGGATGATTTTCCGGGGGGGGGGGGGGAATTGCAGTGCTTTTCTTTTTCTGTGAAGTGAAGCACTTTTTAAAGTAGTGTTTTAGATTATGAATTACAACACCTCTCTCTTTTTTTATGTATAAAAAAGTTGCCATAGAAAAGCAGGGGATGCAAGTGACATTGTGCATTGCAAACATTGTTGTGGTTTGTGCATGAAGTTGCTGTAAGAAGTTTAAGATCTTGCGTTGTGATCGCTTCCAGAGAGAGAGAGTGCCAGAAAACTCTTTTGTTGTTTCTTGCTACAACAAACTATTTGCTTTCTTGACAAGCAACCCAAGGCTGCTTTCAACTGAACAATAAAGCATCATGCTGACTGTAACAAAACGTAACAAAGGCACAATAGGCAGCAACATATCAGTAGAACAAACTACCCCACAACAGCCAAAGTTTGGTTATACATTTCTTAGGACCCAACTACAAAGTCACAGTGTAGTAAGCAGCAAGTTTTTGAGTTCTTCAGAACTCTTTTTTTAGACTGGGTGTTAAGCAAAATAACTGGGGGTGGAAGGGGAGACGGTGGGCATGGTGGAAAAAGCCCCAGGAGGCTTTATTCAGACGGAAGTAGATTTTCCTCTGCTAGATGCAAAGAGATATTTCATGTTGCAGTGAGGCCACTGGGACAAAGTGGGAGGAAGGGGTCCAGCACTGAGGTTCCTTACAAGATAGAAATGTTGTAGAATAGATACCAAAAGGGGGGGGGACCCCTAATACAACAGCAACCAACCACAAAAAGGCAGACCAAAGGTATTTAATATTAGCAGAGCAAACACTACGTCTACTTGGTCAGATGCATCTCTTTTTCACAACCACTCATCCTTTGAATACAGAAAACAATTCATCAGGACAGGAGAGTCACCCCACTCCACCTCTTTTTAAATCCCCAGCCCATCAGCTGTTTGACACTAGATAAGCACTTTGAAGTTTGGCACTGGGGCTTTAAGCACAGCACTAAATATCAAAATCCTTATCTAGCAAACCACCATCAGCACCACTAGATGGTGCTGAAGACTCACTTAACAATGAATTCATATTACATCTGGGATTTTAGAACATACGTTGTTAACCGGGGGACGCATGTACATCTTAACTAGGTCTTTTGAGTTTCTTTCAGCAATTTCCTTTATAAAAGCAAAATGTGCCCCACAAATATCAACATAATGAATTGCAATTTTTTTTTTAAAAAAAAATGCAATATGCCTTCTAGATATACAGTATTGCAGATCCCCTTTCCCTGCCCACACACAGTGCTCTGAATACAGTGAGCCCTCGGAATCTACGGGGAATCCGTTCCAGGACCCCCCCCCCCACTGATGCTGAAATCCACGGATACTCTAATTCTCGATGGGGGCCCTGAGAGGACCTCCAGACATGACTGGAAGTGTCTTCCAGTCGCATCCTGAGGTGTTCTGAGTTGCGGGGAGGCTGCCTCCCTGTGCCTCAGCCTCCTGGATACGACTGGAAGGCAGTTCTGGTCATGTCCAAGGGGTCATGTGAGGCCCTCCAATGCAGGTTGGCACCGGCATTGGGTGCTGAACTCGCAGATTCCGAGGGCCCACTGTATTGTGTTCTTATATGTTTGAAATAACTAAAATAACTAAAAATAACCTTGTTTATATTTTTGTTGTGTTTGGTTAAGGACTGACTATCCTCTAGTTGCCTGGTCTCAAGGAAGATATACGGTTGAGTGCAACCGTGCAGGGAATAATTATGTTTCATGACAGCTATAGCTACTGAAGAGAACAGAGGTGCAACCACTGTAGGAAAATCTAGTGAAAGGTGAACACTTTAAAATCTTATTTCAATGGAAGAAATTTAAGCACATGCTTAACTCTTTCATTGAATGTAATAGGAACTGAAAGCGCTTGACTTGGCTAGACTGAATTCTGTGTTCTTAACCTCTGAGAGATTGTATTGGGAAAAGTAACGTGTCCCCAAGAGTTGATATGCAAGCAATACAGTGTTTATGGATGGAATCAGATGACTTTCCCCCCCTCCTCCTTATTAGAGATACGTCACAAATTAGGATGTCACAACAATGTTGCAGGGGAATGGACATGTGCGGATGTTCAGAACTGGGTATAATTTCCAGATCAGTGTGTAGTCTAAGGAAGCAGAACAATCACAATTCTATTGGGATATGCAAATCATTGAAACTAAAACATTACCAGTTTAAGCAGGAATTAATGGCCACCGTATTTAGAAAATTAAACGTATTTTGTACCATGGGGCACAGGCAACTAGTTGATTAAAATGTTGATCAAAACATTGATCTCTGAAATGAGATACAATAAAAAAAATCCTTGCAAAAATTTGAAATATAGCAATATGTTTTGAGAGTTTTTCTTTTCAGTAACACTCACTCAAACTGTGCCCTGCTTCTTCTCGCTTTCTGCTGGTTCTCTCCAAAGACTTTTGGAAGTTGACTTTTCATGAAACATTTAAGCTTCCTTAGATGGCATCTACCTTGAGAGCTCAAAATCTCTCCAACGTAATTTGCATGACTGTCAATGGTACTTAAAAACATATCAGGTATTTAGATTCCCCTGGGTAGTTCCTAGTTCTTCAAAATGGCTGCTGATTCCTTTCGACACACAAGGGAATTGTCGAAGGAATGTGCTCGGGGATTGTTTTAAAAAAAGAAAAAAGGATTTTTCTTCCAGTTCTAGAAGTTGGATTGGACTGCTAGCCAAGGTTTTGGCTGCTTTGTGTGAAGTTTGCTAAAAAAAAATCCTAATAATGTGAGAGAGACAAGTGATCTCTGGGAAGATTGGGTAGAAGTTGCCATTAATATGCTGATATGCTAATAGACCAGACTCAAAATGATTGGTGGTGGTGATGTTTTAGGCAGGGCTGTGGAGAGTAGGTACACAAGACCTCCGACTCCAACATAACCCAAAATTGCTTCCAACTCCATTACTCCACAGCCCTGCTCAAGGCCATGGTATCAAAGTCGTAGAGTCTGAGTTCGAAGTAATTTTGGGTGGGGTTGGAATTGGAGGTATTGTGTACCAACTCCTCTGCCCTGGTTTTAGGAAACATTGACAAAAAGTTCTAGTTACTTTTGGGGATGAGGGTGGGACATTTAATAGCGCATATAATGATTATGATACAGTGGAATTTGAGCAACAATGGTGCATAATTTGGCAGGATTCTCGAGAAAGCTTCATTTCCAGTAAGTGAGCTCTTTGTGCAATCTAAACTGTTCTGAGCCTTGTCCTTGGGTGTTCCTTCTCTGCTGCTTTCCCCACATGTAGAAAATATCTGCAGGGTTTTCTTGTTTGGACCTTATTTCATGGCAGAATCTCCACTAACCCTGGATAGCGAATCCATAGTGAGATCCCACTTTCAAGCAACAATGTGTTTCACTTTTCAGATGTTATTTTCTAAATGCAGTGTGTGCAGCACAGCATAGGGAAGTTACAGGTTAGGAAGGCTACGTGGCTGTATCTAGACCAGGGCTTCTGAAAATGTGGCTCGCAACCCATTTGGTGGGTCGTGTCCTGATGCAGAGGTGGGTCGGGAGATGGGCCCATCCGCTCGCCTTTGCCTCTTTGACACCAAATTGGAGCCAACTGGAGGCTACACCCAGGTCACAACTCACCTCCTGCAGCTACTCCTGGCCTCTGGAAGTGACTATCGGGTCATTTTCGGTTTCGCTGATGCAACTTCAGGTCACATTGGGAGGGCTCTCTGAGACCTGCGGAGGCCATCCAGGGCTGTGAGCAGCTGCAGGAGGTGGGTTGTGACGCCATCGCCGGATGACAAAGTGGGTCATGGCCGTGCCAGGATTGAGGACCCCTGGTCTAGACAATTGAAGTTGAATCCAAACAAGACCAAAGACATTACAGTTGTCAAGTTCTGTGGGGGAAAAACAAAATCAGATCTAAAGACTGTTCACCTTCGACGATTGAGCGTCGAATCACCAATATGTATGATTGAATGTGTGATTGAATCTCCCAACAATTTTTCTTTGGTCAAAAGCCGTCATAAAAGACAACTTGGATCAGGGTTGAGGTACTGAATGGAGAGAGAACCCCTCTTCTCTCACCCTGTTTCAACATACTCCCTCCCCCAAATCTGTTGTTAACCATGGGGGGGGGGGCAACAGATACAAAGAAAGATGAGTCAGAAAAATGGAAGAGAAGAATAGGTACTCCTGGAAAGACATTTTTTAGAGAATTATTTTCTTATGTAGATCAGACAGGGCAAGTACTTTTACACATTTTTATATCAGACAGGTGTTTGGTGGCTAGGATTAAACAAGATTGGCAGCGCAATCCTGATTAAGGATCCGGCCGGTGGCCCAGGTCCGCCCGCCGGATCCTGAGCCCGTGCTGCCTGGCATGCACCGCGCCGGAGGCCTACTTTGGGAAGGGGACATTCGTCCCCTTCCCCAGGTGTAAACTGGGGCTGGCCGAATAGGCCTCCTCGGATTTCCGCCAGCTAAATAGATGGCGGAAGTAGAGGAGGCTGTGTAACGGCCTAGCCAGCCCGGCGGGAATGGAGATATGGCGGGAGCCATCCCCCTCCCCCTTCCGGGATGGCTAGGCCAATGGCCCCCCTCCCTTGCCCACCGGACCTGGACTTACCTCCTCCGGTGGCTGCCCGGGTGTTCCGGCGCCGGAGTGAGGGCAGTCGGCCTCTGTGCTGGCCACCCTTACTCCCGAGTAGTTGCTAAAGTGCTTTCCAGCAAGTTGGCAATGGCTTCCGGCCATATGATGATAAAAACAAACTTATTTACTCCAAAGTAATCCTGCCAAAATTGGCAAAGTAAAGGAGTCTGTGGAGTGCACTTCTTAATCCACTGACTCTTAGTATGTTTATGTCAATGAGGGGGCGGCTAATCGTTTAATTTATGGAATTAGCTGCCACAAGATTACCACTAATTTAGATGACTTTAAAAGAGAACTAGACAAATTCATGGAACTAGACAAATTCAACAACTATTAACCATGATGAATGACTTAAACCTCCACATTCATAGGCAGTATGCTGCCAAATACCAGTTGGTGGGGGGAAGTTCAGCGGCAAGGAAGGGCCTCATGCGCTGCTTCTGTACTTCCTGGAAGCATCTGGTTGGCCACTGTGGGAAACATGATACTGGACTAGATGAAGCTTTAGCCTGATCCAGCAGAGCTCTTGCTATGTTTTGCTACAGGAAATGTGATCGTTGTGTGAGATCTGTGATTATTTAAATGATATCTTTTTTTTTTTTGTAACATCAAATATTGAAATGCCTTGAGGAAAGAAGGGATGCAAGGAAGTGACACCAGTAGTTAGGATCCGGCATCCATTTGGCGTAGTATCAAGGAAGGGATGAGCTTTACCACTCCATGCGTTTAGAAAATATGAGTGGAATGTATCCAGGTGAAAGGAAGAAATTGAGTGCTTTGTGCTATGAAAAAGTCTTGATTGAGCCAGCTTCTCTGTGAAGACAGCATTAGTAGACTCTTGTACTCAACACAGATGGGCACACATGGCCTGTAAATGTTAAAGCTGTATATTTTCTGGACAGTGAAAAAAGTACCATAGTGAGAAAAAAAAATTATGGGATTCCTTCCTAGTTTTGAACATCATTTATTTAGTGTTCAGCATCATTTATTTAGTATCTGCCCATATCTTCTTATGTCCTTGACTCTGCACATCAACATCTCCTCCTGTATTTTCATATCACAAATTGGTCCAAAGTTCGATCAACCCACTCAGAGTGTGTTCCAACTACCAGTTTAGCCACTATTCACCACCATGTAGTGATTTTACGCATGATCCTGTCAGCTCTTCAGAAAATGTTGAAATTTCCTATCACAAAGGTAAAGCTGTGTATTACAATTTTACATTTTAATAATCAATTGTAACTGTTTTAATTGAAACCATTTTTCGTAGTATTTTGTATTTGTATTTGTCCTTTCATTTCTCACAGAAAAGGTGCCTTATTATAGCAAGTTAAAGTGTAGAAATAGTGATTTAATTGGTTTACAGCAGAATGCAGCGAACATCCTAGAACAGTGATAATGCTTGCTAGCATTTTTTTTATTAATGATTCTAACAATCTTCAATTAGTAATCAAGTATTTACATTCTTGGATTTTAATTTCTGTATTCTAGGATTTTGAACATTAATTTTATTATGTAAAAAATATAGAGCTTTAACCTGACAGTGCAGTCCTACAACTCTTACCTGGGAATAAGTCCCATTGTACTCACTCGGCTTTACTCCTATGTAGACCTGCATAATATTGTGCTGTATGGCTGCAGTCCTATACACAGTTACCTGGATATTAACTCCATTGAACACACTGGCAGTGCAATCCTGTGTAACTCTTGCACCGGTGTAACAGTAGATCCACCAGTGTAAGTGCACTTATGCCAGTGTAACTTGCCATACGATGATGAACACAGGATGGACACCAGCATAACCTCTCTCGGATGCCGCACATGCGCAGTTCAGACGCAGGACGGACGCCAGCGCAAGTCTGCCGGTGCAGGGAGCATTCTGGAGGCGATTGCACACCCCTGGAATTTTCCCTGTGCTGGCGGAGTTGCGCTGGCGTCTGTCTTGCATCCAAACTGCACGTACACAGCGTCCGAGAGGGGTTATGCTGGTTTCCATTTGGCGTCCATCGGCATACAGCAAGTTAGACTGGCATAAGTGCACTTACACCGGTGAATCTACTGTTACACCGGTGCAAGAGTTACACAGGAATGCGCTGTGGGACTTACTTCCAAGTAAACATGCTTAGGATTGCTCTGTAAATGTTTTAGAACTAAAGGAAACATTGTATTAACCAGGTTGCTTGTGTTATTCCAAGCCTCATAGGTCACCAGTTGTGTCCCAGTTGGTTATGGAGACAGTCATAGTTGAGTTTAGCCAGTATATAGCTGTGCATACTGTGCCTCAATGCCCTGAGTTTGCCAATGCTAAAAGGTTACAGCTGTATCATTCTTTGCAAGTAAACGTTCATGGAAATCAAACAATTGCATATGTGGGTCATGACATTATACACAGGTTGGGGGTGCGGGGACACAGCACCATTTTTCCATCTTGTGAATTGAACCATCAGCACAATGAGTCAGGACTATGTGATGGAGACGAGGAGAAAAGAACACCCAATTTTTCATATACACTTATGTGATCTAACTTGTGGGAAGGAGCAGGAAGTCTGCTACTTTTCCCTTGAAACCTCAGAACAAATTCCTTGCTATGCTATGATCCAAAAATGCCCCCATCTTTGACCACTTTTTATTTATTCATCTATCTGTTTGCTTGTTTATTAATTTATTTTAAATGCAGGATTTGCTTGTTCCAGAGAACATTCTGGTTTCTTTTGTGGTTTAGTAGCATCTGCTTTTCTAGTATTTATTACTTGATTATTGCGGCCCCTGCTATGTTCAGGCTGTTCTTAATCTGGGTCTCAGGGATAGTTTTTCGATGGTTTTCTATAGTTGGTGTTTTTTTTTTTTAAAAAAAAATAACATTGTGGACCATTTTGAGCGCGGTTGAAGAAAGCAGGATAGACATTCCTAGATAGTGGAAAACTTATTGAAAATATCAATCCTGATATTTTAGCCCAATCCTGTCTAGCTAGGCTGCAGTGCAGGCATAGAGCCCGCGTTGCATCCTATCTAGGTAGGACCCAGCACCAGCACGGCTGGATCACTCCTTGGTGGAAGGGGACGTTCATCCTCTTACCCTGAGTAGAGCCCCAGCCGGCCTGATGGGTCTCCTTGAATGTGCGCCAGCTATTTTGCTGGCGCACATTCAAGTGGGCCTTGTAATGGCGGCCAGGCCTGGATTGGATTTTGGCAGCACTGCCACAGATCCCTCCCCCTTTCTGGGCCCGGCCGACCAATCCCCCTCCCAAAACACCCTGTTCTGCCCTCCTTCCTCCGCCTGGTGGAGAACTAACCTTCCTTGGCGGGTGCTCCACTCATTCAGGGATGAGTAGTGCGGTGCTGGCTGGGTGCCTTAAACATGCTTTGCAGTCTAAAACATAGATAAGATTGTGCCATTAGTGTATTTCAGCGCTAAAAGGACAAAATCAGTAATATGAACAATTATGGAAGTAATTGCAAGCAAAACAGCAAGTAGTATAAATTTATCATATAAATTTGTGGCGCCGTGCACCCACATTTGGAACACTGTAAGGTCATGTTTGTTTCAAAAAAGATGTTATAGTGCTGGAAAAGATACAGGAAACAACAACTACAGTGATCTGCAGTGGGTGCATATTCCTCATGAAGAAAAGCTTAAATCTTTGAACGTTTTAGTTTAGGCAAAAGGATGCGGGTAACAGAGGGACACGAAAGATGTTTACAACGTTTATGAATTTTCAGATTATATCTGATACCATATGTGTCAGCGTATAACAATTGTACTGTTGATGCCGTCCTGAAGTCATATGATACATGAGTTAGTAGCAAAACTAGGTCATTACTAGTGTCGTATCAACTTGAGAAACGGGTATAGTTTCCTATTAAATAGCTGACATTTCAACAACAACAACTGCTTTAACGTTCTTAAAGACTTTTTTCTTCTCAACCTAGGTTTTCAAGGGCACCTGCCGAGGAGGGGTGCATGGTACTATTGTCAACAAAGTGCTTATAGTTCTAGATCTCTGTTTGGAACAGTGCTTTTAAAGATCTCACCTGACTTAAAAAAAAAAACTAACTAAAAGGAAGAACAAAATGTACCTTCCATGTGAGAACAGCAGTTGCTTTAGCTCTGGGTATTGGTGGGGCTTTTTAGTTCTTTTTCTTGTTAGCTGGAAGAAAAAGGTCAGTGTTGGAAACTCTAGCAGTTGTCAAATGGTTCTGTTTCAGGTTGTGGTATTTAAAATGAATTGCTTTGAGTAAAGGATGGTTCCTTGTGGGCAAGGACAGAAGTGTGAGGGAAAAGTAGAATTAGTTTGGACTATGTAGATGACTTTTACCTACACCAAATATAGAAATACAGTTTTCATATTTGCAGTACAGTATTATGTTTGCAGTATTGCACAATGCACAATTCTGATTTAATTAATTAATTGATTGATTAGTTGCTTTTCTTAAAATTAACTTGTTTGTAAAAGACAGCCACAATAGGGTTACTTTGAAGCCAGCTTCTTGGTGGTTTGTTTTATCTATTCATAATTAACATATTTTGTTTAAGGTTTTATTGACCGTGTCAAACGGTAAACTGTCTAGCTTAGATGTGGTGACATTTATGCATGTTGACTGTGTGCTGGGATGCTGCATTGACTTGGATTGCATTGGATTTTCAAAACACAAATTCTATTTTAGAATATGCAACTGTAAATCAGGACTTGCAATCACGAATTGCAAAGGATTCCCAAGATATGCAGCTATGAAATTAAAATTCTGCAAAGAATTAGAATGCTTTCACAAAGGGCACAATGCTTTGGATTTTTGAACCTAAAGTTATGAGTTTAGCTGACTTGGGCTGCAGTCATACATACTTACCTTGGAGTAAGGCCCATTGAACTCAGTGAGGCTTACTTCTGAGTAAGGATGCATAGGATTGTGCTCAGGAATTTCATGCATAGGATTGTGCTCAGGAATGTAGTGCTCAAATTCTAGCTCTTTTGAGATTCAGGATTGTTTGGTATGATTCACAGTTCATGATTGCAAATGTATTGATGTGTTAAATTAAGATGTATTGAATTTCAGATTGCTAGCAATAACATCTCATTTTGGGTGGATTATTTCTGAGACAGTGTGCCTGTAAAAATCCTGTTCTCAAAATTAAGTCTTCCCTGTAACGGAAAGCTCAGTAGCCCTTCCCTTACCATAAAATGGTCAAAACATGGTGTAGCTCGCAGACACAAGAAAGCATGTCAAGTTGATTTAAACAGAGGTTGGAATCTATTATGTAAAACATGAAGGTGATCACTTTAGGTGTAAAAAACTGAAAATGATCTTAACATTTAAAGTGGAAGAAAACAATGCCCTATAAGTAGTGCAACTAGAGGACAGTACTGCACATGTAGTTCTGCATTTGCTGTGTTGCTGATGTTGTGAAATTCGAGAGGGTATATTTTAGACAAAGTGAAACCACCAAATTTTACAGCGCAGTCCTAAGTGTGGCCAGTGCTTCAGGGCCTGCCTAAATCGTTGCAAACGTACTGTAAAGCACATTTGCATCTCCTGGCGAGTAGGCAGTACTGGCACCGAGGCCTGTCACCCACACACCCAAGAAGGCGGCCAGCGCCGTGGAGCAGGAGGGCGGAGAGGGGGCTGATCAGGCCTGGGAGGGGGTGGGATCAGTGTGTGTGTGTGTGTGTGTGTGTGTGTGTGTGTGTGTGTGTGTGTAATCACTTCTCTACAATACTTTAAAATATATTTTCCTGCCTCATCTCAGCTCTCATTACTAAGGTAGTTCACAACATGAATTTAAAACAATATCAACAATAAAATGCAACAGCCACAAAAACAAATATTAAACATAAAGTCCTACAGTAATAGAATCCAATCCAACAACAGCAGGTCAGATAATTAAAACCTATTAAAAGCCAGAGAGAAGAAAACATTCTAACTAGTGTAGAAATGCCATCAAAAAGGGTCCTTGATGAAAGGACAGAGGAAGGTCGTTCTAGAGATGAGTGCCACAACCAAGAAGGCCCTATCTCTGGTTGTCATTGTTGTTGTTGTTGTTCAGTCGTTAAGTCGTGTCCGACCCTTCGTGATCCCATGAACCATATCCCGCCAGGCCTTCCTATCCTCCACTATCTTCCTGAGTTCGCTCATTTTCATGTTCGTTGCATCGGTGATGCTGTCTAACCATCTCATCCTTGGCCTTCCCCTTCTCCTTTTGCCTTCAATCTTTCCCAGCATCAGAGTCTTCTCCAGAGAGTCCTCTCTTCGCATTAGGTGGCCAAAATATTTGAGTTTCAGCCTTAGTACCTGTCCTTCCAGGGAACAGTCAGGGTTGATTTCATTTAGAATTGACTGATTTGATCTCCTAGCAGTCCAAGGGACTCTCAGGAGTCTTCTCCAGCACCACAGTTCGAAAGCATCTATTCTTCGGCGCTCAGCCTTCCTTATGGTCCAACTCTCGCAACCATACATTGCTACTGGGAACACCATCGCCCTGACTATACGAACTTTTGTTGGTATGGTGATATCTCTGCTTTTTATTATGCTATCTAAATTTGCCATAGCTTTCCTTCCAAGGAGTAAGCGTCTTTTAATTTCATGGCTGCTGTCTCCGTCTGCAGTGATCTTGGAACCCAGAAAAGTAAAATCTGTTACTGCTTCCATTTCTGCCCCTTCTATTTGCCAGGAATTGATGGGACCAGATGCCATGATCTTAGTTTTATTAATGTTGAGTTTCAAGCCAACTTTTGCACTCTCCTCTTTCACTCTCATCAAGAGGCTCTTTAGTTCTTCTTCACTTTCTGCCATTAGAGTGGTATCATCTGCATATCTGAGGTTGTTGATGTTTCTCCCGGCAATCTTGATTCCGGATTGCGATTCATTCAGCCCTGCATTTCTCATAATGTACTCTGCATATAAGTTAAATAGGCAGGGTGACAATATACAGCCTTGCCGTACTCCCTTCCCAATGTTGAACCAATCAGTTGTTCCATGGCCGGTTCGAACTGTTGCTTCTTGACCCGCATACAGGTTTCTCAGGAGACAGGTAAGGTGGTCTGGTATCCCCATCTCTTTAAGAACTTGCCACAGCTTGTTGTGATCCACACAATCAAAGGCTTTTGCGTAGTCAATGAAGCAGAAGTAGGTGTTTTTTTGGAACTCTCGTGCTTTCTCCATGATCCAGCGCATGTTGGCAATTTGATCTCTAGTTCCTCTGGCTCTTCGAAACCCAGCTTGTACATCCGGTAGTTCTCGGTCCACGTACTGCTGAAGCCTAGCTTGTAGAATTTTGAGCATAACCTTGCTAGCATGTGAAATGAGTGCAATTGTGCAATAGTTTGAACACTCTTTGGCACTGCCCTTCTTTGGAATTGGAACGTAAACTGACCTTTTCCAATCCTTTGGCCACTGCTGAGTTTTCCAAATTTGTTGGCATATTGAGTGTAGCACTTTCACAGCATCATCATTTAGGATTTTAAGTAGTTCAGCTGGGATATTATCATCTCCGCTAGCTTTGTTGTTAGTAATGTTATCTAAGGCCTACTTGACTTCGCTCTCTAGGATGTCTGGCTCTGGGTCAGTGACCACACCAGCGTGGTCATCAGGAACATTAAGCTCTTTCTTGTATAGCTCTTCTGTGTATTCTTGCCATCTCTTCTTAATCTCTTCTGCTTCTGTCAGGTCATATCTGGTTGTCATATCTCACCTTAAAGGATGGGGGCATTATGAGCTCACCCCCTGAACCCGTGCTTCCTATGTCTCCTTCCTTTCTTCCATCTTCCAGACTTCCTCCTTGAATTTTCCTTCTTCTCCTCTTTCTTTTCTCCTTCTCTGTTCCATTCTGCTCCCACCAACCCTCTCCTCTGCTCAGGCCCTTCCTTATAGCCCCTTTATTCCTCTCCATGGGCTGGTCCCAGGGCCTACCTTGTCCCAGTTGATTGTTGTCGCTGGGCAACTCTTCCTAGCTAAAGTGATCTCCTGCATGTTGGGAAGAGCAGCTCCTGGTGATGTCATAATCACTGAATGTTGCTGTAATTCACCTCTGGCCCTGGTGCTGAAGCCAGCGAGACTAAGGGAGCTAGAGAGGCTGCAGCAAGTTTGTGCAGGCGCAGCCTCTCCAGCACCGTCTTTGAAACTGCCGGCCAGCCAGGAAGGACGTGTCTGGCCGCCCGGCGCCCAGGGGGGGTGCACGAACTCAGTAAGAACACCACCCCCCTGGCGTGCACCCCCCTCCCGTGCACCCTCCCGGGGCCAAAAACAAACCTAAAATGCCCCGGGGGGGGGACTTTCGCACCACCGTTGTGCTGTGGTTGCGCAAAATTGGTGGGGCTTGTGATGTCACGGGGGGTACACGGCGAGTGGGCCCCCCACTGGGGGTGTAGCTACGCCTCTGAGCTGCCTATATTACACAGGCTAGAAAGTCATACAGACCAATGCGTTGCCTGGTGAAGATGTACGCACAAATTGGCCTGGAGGAAAGGGTCAAGTGAGAGTTGCTTTCCCCATCCCCATAATTACTTTTGCCTTTTTAGGAATGTTCACATCACATTTGGCAAAGCATGCCAGTAGAAGACCATTAGTTATAAGCTGTGCCACTGCAACTGCCATGACGGAAGTCTTTGGCCTTATCTATAATGCCAGATCAGCCATAAAAGTACACGTGTGTTTGATTTCACTAGACCCAGGATTGTTTTTTTTCCCCTCTAATGCAACTAGTGATTATGAGTGTATTTAATTACAGTTCTTTGAGTATGCTGCTTATGAGGACTAACTCAGGCAATAAGCCAGGGCGAAAGGAAACACATTCTCTGGTTTCAAAAATGGTTGTGGTAAATAGCTTCTACTTTTAGCTGAATGGCTGCTTGTTTGAAGCCTTCTTTACTCTGCTGCTACTTGTGGGCTACTTGAGTACTCTTTCCTTTAGTGGCTTCCCACTTGCCAACCTGTAGAATCCCTTAAGAACTACAAGTGTCACTGTGTACTTCTGCAGTGCTCTGCTGTATGCCCTAGCTAGCTAATTTTTCTGCCATTCCTGACAGTTTTCAATTTCCAGCGGCTCTTTGCCTGTTCCTTTTTAGGTTACCATTTCTTGCATTGGAGGGAATGTAGATCCTAAATGTTGGCTCTAATGACAAAAGCAGATTCATAACAAGCATCCTACTTGCAGCATGGATGGCTGCTACCATAGTTGGAGCTGGAGTAACTATTATGCTAAGTACGCTTCAGAACGTTGCCCCCACAGTGTATGCCGTATTGGGATGTGGATGTTTGATGAATGATGGGCAGGAGTATGGTTGGTGCGGGCCCAATCCTGCCTAAGATGTAGCAGCTGTTTTAGGTGCACCGCCACTGCATTCTAGACAGGATTGGGCTGCTAGATTGTTTTATTATTGAGTCGCAAGTATTTTGTTTTTCTTTTAGCCTCTCCTCCGTATAAATGGACAAAGATTCCAAGCCACTTCATTTTAATTTGATGTATTTATTTACATAAATGTTTTTCTACTTAAAAAACAAAAACAATAGGCATTCAAGGGTATGTTCCATTCAAGAAACAATTCGTGAAGTAGCCTATAAAAACTAGACTACAACAAGAGTGTTAATCTTTTCTATTTGTTGGGACTGGGTCATTCCGCCCCCCCCCCAATCAATTTATCTGGTTAACTCTAGACAAGGGCCTGTTAAAATGTCCAGATATTTCTGTCTACAAATGTTTTGAGTAGAAATGGGCAGATTTCAGTCTATAGTGAATTGATTTTTTAAAAAATTATAGACTCTTGATTCCTAATTTATTTGGACACTAATGCCGTGTCTGAAGGAGTTGCAAGTGGGCCCTATGCATGCCAGTATCACCAGTGCACACCAGTAGCTAGAGTCTTGTGAGCAGAATGCAGCTGGAATGTAAGGTATGGGGGCCCCTCCCTCGCTGTTGCTACCTCTTCCCCATGACTTGAAGAGGGCAGTAGAGAAGAATGAAGCCTGCTTGTTTTCAGATTGCTACCACAAAAACCCTGGATGCCAGGCATCTTATCCTAAGGACACTTCCCTTACAAGTTCAAGCATGAACTGGGGCCCTCACAGACTCCGGTAAGTCTTGCTTCAGTCAAAACTGGATGCAGGGAACTGGACCCCCCAGATTCCCCCCTGTTAAAATCTGAGTAATCCTAGAAGTTGGCAGTATCAAGAATGCTAGACATCTTCAGAGACTATACAAAACATTTGCCAACCAATCTAACATCATTGTGACCATCATTGCCACTGAGGATATGAGTGTCTCCTTCATGGTTCTATTTATATGAATCCGGTATAGCAACTTCTCATTCTCAGCACAGTGCACGTTGGTAGTGCAAGTTTTTGGGGTGGGTTGAATTTGAAGACGTATAACTGGGACTGAGCCAGGGAAGCCCTGATTTCCGAATACTATTCAGACTAATCCTGCCAAAATCCACCTGATAGCATTGGCATGCCCTTAACTGTGAGTCATCATCATCAATGAAAGCTGTTGTATAAAATAGTAATGAAGTAATAATGACTTCAAGGGTTGCTTTGTGGGTAAATGAAGGACTGTAAAGTGCATTGCACATTAAAAGCCTTAAAATTACAAATAGACATGCTTTTCTATATTGAAAGGTGCAATACTCCATGAAGTTTAACTGTCCTTGCTTAAATAATAGCAGCGATTTCAGAAGGAGAAAGAACAAATGCATCTCAGTATATGGCATTGTATACTCAGAAAGAATTTTCTTTTCTTCTTGATGCTCATTTCGCAATCAAAGAATAACGCTTAATGAAACAGAATCCTGAACAGTATCCTCCAAGGGTGACTACGGATGCAGTTATTGTCAGCATTACCAAGAAACATATTGAAGACAGTTTCCTTGTCCATGATCATTAGATCTTGTATACTGTAAATTGAACAAAGTGTGCTCTTTGTGAAAAGGCCTTGTGTTAATTGTTGGTTTTAGCTGGCTTAGGTTAAGCCTATGTTGATAAATTTAGTCTATAGAATTGTAGGTGCTCTGCCGCCACCCAACCGCTTGGGCAGGGCATCAAGGCCCCCAGGGCACAGCAGGAGGCCCATGCAAGTGGGACACTGGCAAGGCGGCAGGAGCGAACTGCAGGTGACCCAGTGCCTTCAGTGCAGCCTCAGAGTAAGCAGCGGGAAGGGGGTTGCAGCATCCTTCACCACCACCAGAGAGTCCAGATGCCTCCTGGGAAGGGGGGGGGGTGTCAGTCTCAGTGATGAAGTCTCGGCCTCCCTCAGCTCTTTCCCCTCCAGCATCATCATCGGCATGCCAACTCTTTTGTAGCTTCCCCCCTTGGAGGCCCCACCCGCTTCTCCCAGCAGTTTCTCATCCCTCATTAGCTCCTTCCTTCTCCCCTCCAAGGTAAGGCAAGAACCTTCCCATGGATTTCTCCATGCGTGCAGACCTACAGGAGCTGGGAGCCAGCTGCTGTGAGCGCCTGCCTCTGTGCAGACGCTGGAGACAATGTCGCACCTCCATTGGCCGAGGTGAGTGTGGACGGGTGCTTGCTTGCCCATATATATATGGGTTGCAAATATTTTTAGAAGATCAGCAATTTCACATTTGAGTTCCTTAAGAATGGATGTCATCTGAGTGATTTCTTAGGGTTTAATTTGTCATATACTCTAGAACAGGTTCCCAACCTGTAGTACATGTACCACTGGTGTTACGCAGCAGGTTGGTTCTTACCTAGTTTCCCGATCTCCCCTCTGTCTTGCAATTCAGTGTTGCTGCAGTCTCTCCTGTGGAACCTGATCTCCCCCACCCTGCCTCTTATCTGCTAGGAGGTCTCTTATCTGCCATTCCGATCTCTCAGAGCTGCTTTTACTCCTTATCTCTGATCTGTACTGTTCCGTATTGCTTCCTGTATATACAGCATTGAACCACTAGGTGGCGCAGGCAAGCCTTTTTTCCCTATTTCTTTCCTTTTATTTCTGTTTTATTTCTGTGTATTTGAGCAAGCTGCTCAAATTGCTGTATTTGAGCTGTATCTGAGCAAGCTGCTGCTCATGCTGCTCATATTTGTAGATATTCAATTTGTAGCAATTCAAATCAATAGGCATGAATGGGGGGGGGGGGGGAAGGGAGCAATGGAACATAACTGTCCTGGAGAAAGATAGACCAAAAACTGAGGATGCATAATATTCTACTCCTGAAGTGAAGCCTATATATCTGCTCTTTTGGATATGCTTTCAAAGCAGGAAGTGGATCTGTGAATACTACTGTTTGGAAAAAACAACACCCCCACAGTGGCTTAATTGCTGCATTTGCTGACACTATCACCTATCTAGTGCACATATTTATTTAAATTAAATATTATAAATAAATTTATTTATTTATTGGTGCAGGTGGTACTTCAAAAAATTTGACTGTGACAGGTGATACACCTGGTGAGAAAGGTTGGGGACCTCTGCTCTATAACCTTCTTGTCACTTGTATTTGACTCACAGCCCAATCCTGATCTAAATTAGGGCAGCGGAACGAGCGTTCCGCTGCCCGCAGTAGTCTCAAATGTGCCGTAAAGCACGTTTGGGACTACTTTAGAGCTCCGCAGCCTGAGGACTTGGCCCGCCACCAGACCCAAGCACGGTAGGATCCGGTGGACAGGTGGGAGGGTTGGTGGGTGGGTGGGGACAGGTCGGTGGAGCTGGTGGGCACCCATAGGCCCAGCCGCTCTGGGTGGGTGCGGGGACATGGCTCCTGCAATATCCAGGTCCCCGCTGGGCAGATAGGCCTTTACACGGCCTCCTCCGACTTCCGCCAGCAAAATAGCTGGCGGAAATCCGAGGAGGTCTGTCGGCCCCAGCTGTGGTTACACTCGGGGAAGGGGACGAGCGTCCCCTTCCTCGAGTAGACTTTCCACCGTGGGCTGCCTGCTGCAGGCTGCCTGCAGCGGAGCTTAGGATCTGGCGGGAGGCCTCGGCCGCCCGACGGATATTTATGTTAGGATTGGGCTATCAGTTAAATAGAGCAGCTTTTCCAGTGGCATAACAAGGGCAAAAGAAACCTCCATACACCAGTCCTGGAAGGCCTGAACTCTTAAAAAGCAGAATGGCTATGTCTGAGTTGAAGATTCAGAATTGCAACATGTGACCTAAGACCCTTTTTAAGCACATATTACAAAGACAGCTTTCTGGGGGAAAAGTGGCTTTCAACTAATCACAGCATACTATTCATACTATTTTACACCTTAAATGTTAGAAAATTAAAAGCATTTCATAATAACATTTCTATCAAAATCAGATCCATCCAGATGGTAATTGAATGCAACTCTACCATAATGGAATATATCATTATCCCTATTAGTAACGTGGGTGTCCTGCGTACAGATGTGCAGGGTGGTAAAACAAGATTGGGGAGAAGGGACGGCATGGGAAAAGTTTGTTCTCTTTTTAACAAACCCGCCCACTTCTCATATTTAAAGCACGAGTCTCTGCAATGGATGATTTCAAGGGCCAAAGGGAAAGAGAACAATCCCTCCCCCAAATCAGCCTAATATTATTGTTGCTCAGGTTGAATATGTCTTACTTACTGTATTCATCCCCTGAGCCCATGATAAGCCCCTGCTGTGGCTTTGGGACTTAAGGAAGGGGAAACAAGATCATACAGGTTTCCCTATCACCAGTGATCAGATTACAGGGGGAAACGTAGAGGAGCCCTGAATGGAAGCCACAAACATCACACCCTGGTTCTCGCCAATTTTAGCTCAATCATGCCACTCCTACAGCCTTCTAAAAGCAGTAGCTGACACAAAAGGTAAGCCCCCCCTTCCATAATGTAGACACTGTCATCCCTAAAAGTTGACCCTACAAAGTCTAGAGAACCATTGCTGCTTTCCCACTGCTCAAGCCAGGCACGTCTCAAACGGAGCAGAGGGTCACATGGAGCTATCTCTGGGGCTTTGCGCTATGGAGATGTGTCCATGGATACCTACTGCAACCTCTCTATTCAGATGGGGCTGCACTTCCCTATTGAGCAGAGGGGCTGCAGTTGTCTCCTAAACCAGTTCCATAAAGGCAGTTGCTCCACTGCAGTGACAGAGATCCACCTAAGATGCAATTTCGAATTGCTGTACAGAACTATTTAATTTGGTCAAGAGTGAGCAGAAATCAAATATTTATTTTTATTTTAAGACATTTATATGCTACCTTTCCCCTTTACAATAAAAAGTCCCAAGACATGTAACAGCAATGCAGAACTACAATGTGTGTCCAAATGCATACCCAAGTGTAGATGCTTGTGTAGCTTTTAGCAGAACGTGCATTTTTATGTGTGCATCCCAATGTCCATTTGTTAAAAGGAGTACATTGCAAATACATCCTGTCATCAGAATGCTTTCTGACGTGCATTTCAGTGTGCATCCAATTCATGCCCGCTCCCATCCTGATACAACTAAGGAGATCCATGCTTAGAAGCCTGCTTTTTCACACAGATTTCCATAGCTGGATCAGGTGAGGAAACATGGAGAGAGAAGGCAAAGGGAGAAAAAAACCATCCTATTTCCCTTTGCTTTTTATTCCCTCTGTTGATGGTTTTTCCATGAGTCCACACTTAAACATTGATTTATAGAGAGAGGGGGGGGGGAGGAGAGGGGGAGATGTATGTTAACTTTTAAACTGGAAAAGATGGTGAGGGTAGGAGCAAAATACACTGCCATTTGTTTGTTTGTTTGTTTGTTTGTTTGTTTGTTTGTTTTAATGAGAGCTACTGTAGCATAGTGGCCAAAAGACTGAGCTGCGAATCTGGACTTCTTCAGTTTGAATCTCCTCTCTGCCATGAACTCGTTAGGCATCCTTAGGCAAGCCACTCCCTCTCAGCCTCTGCTCCCCAGCTTGTAATTTAGGAATAATAATACTTATCTCACAGGTTTCTTGTAAGTCTTGCATCAACATAGTACATGTGGTGCTTTGCACACTCAGAACTGCTAAATATTAAGTATTACAGTATTACTAAATGGATCTGCACTTATATCTTGTCTATTTTTAAAGTGAGATGTCTGTATGTAGACATTCCAGAGGCATAAATGGTCAACAGGATAGGACCAGAAAGGTTCTCTACTGAGGATACAGAGTCCCTAGCATTGCAGAAAACTAGCAGGGAGCTAGAAGATCTCCCTGCCTCCATTCCAAAAACCAACTGTAGGCTGCATGGACTTCCCTTCTGGGAAGTTCTTCCCAGACTTCCCTTCTGGGAAATAGTCACAATACCTGTAGTAGCATTTTGTGCAGGCAGAGCTGTGGACCTACAGATGTTGGGAGAATTGGATTTGCTGAGCAGGAAAAATGCTTGTTTCTGACTCCGCCAACACTAAAGGCCAGGATGATGGTGGGTCCTCTTACCCTACCATTGATAAAATTATCCTTTTGGCAGAAAGCTGCTCCAAAAGACTTACGAAGGGAGTGGGAATTGGGCTCTCAGAATGCACATCCTCTCAGCCCATTTTCTCCCCCTCTTCTAGAAGTTTTGGAAAAGATGGGACTGCCGTTTTATTGCCACAAGTATTATTGAGGGTGGGGTTAGACGTTGGAATTGCAGTGCCCACCAGTGAATTCTTCAACGGTCCCAATTTGTTCTGTAGTAATTCTAGTTTGCATCCTGGCTCCCCTGTGCTTGGAAAACAATTTGTAATAATAAAAGAGATCATCACAAGGAGATGTTCTGCAAACATTCCTTGGACTGCTAAAAAAAAAAAGGGGGGGAGCCCTGCTGTTTAAAAAAGTAAATAAATCTATTCTCTTTGCTGCGTAAAGTGGACAAGGGAAAAAATTTGGAAGTGCATTTGGATTTAAACATATATGCTTCTGTATAAATTGCTACTGCGTTGTGTACATTAGCATCCTACATACAGAGAAAAAAATATTAAGGTGTAAAAAAATCCCAAAACAATTAAAGTAAAAAATGTTCTGGTAATTAACTATTATTTTTCACAAAACTAGTCTAATTATGTATCAGTCATGCTGAAATGAAAGGTCACTAACTACAGATGCATAATTTCCTTCTGATAGATTGCTGTTTGAAAATAGGTTTATGACAATTATGTGATTAATTTCCTTTCATTAAATAGCATTATGAAACTTCATGTTGCATTCATCTGTTTATTACTGTTACTTTTTCTGTTTAGTTGGAATTTAATGGTGGATGCAATCTAATCTCAATAGAAAATTCAGGTAGGTAGCCATTACCTTTAGAATGGTCACTGACTGCATTAATTATATGATGCTTGTGAATGCTGGGTTCCGTATAATCACATGCCCATTCTTTTTCAGTCCAAGAAGCCTCAGATGCTTGAAGACATCCATACCATATCAGAGCATCACAGTAATTTCTGTTCCACGTGTGGGCCACATAATTGCATATTGTGATCTACACTTTCTGCATGATTGCTAATCTGCACTTTTCTGCAAGCCGTGTACATACACGGCTTAAGGCTTATGTAGTTGAGGGATAGTCTCTTCTCATGCGAGACTGCTCATCTGCTGAGGTCATCTAGAGAGGTTCTTTCCTTTATTCTGGAGGCTTGGCTGGCTGTAACACATGGGAAGACCTTGCACCTGACCTGTGGAACTCCATGTTGGACAGCATCCATGCTACCCTTATCTTGTCTGTCTTTCGCAGGAATGTTAAAACATTTGGTTTTGGGCAGGCATTTAAATTAAACATAGGTGCTCCGGCTGTTTGTTGTTTATTTTTTACTGCTGGTGTTTTGATATAGTGGTTATTGATTGACGGCCCAATTTTATCAAGAGCCTATGACAATAGATCTTGTGATTTTCTGCTGTAGGCCCCATTAAAGGTAAAGGTATCCCCTGACAATTAAGTCCAGTCGTGTCCGACTCTAGGGTGTGGTGCTCATCTCCATTTCAAAGCCGAAGAGCCAGCGTTGTCCGAAGACACCTCCGTGGTCATGTGTCCGGCATGACTCTCCTTGCCGCAGCGCGTAGCATGCAGCTGGAACACAGAGCGCTGTACAAAAGCTGCGTCGCCGTCGTGTGCGACGGAGCTGTTGGCAGAAATGGCCGGCGGCTCCCTGCATGCGCCAGACTTGCCTGTGCATTCTGCTGGTCCAGGTGAGGTGGCAGTTTGGAGGAGGTTCAGGGTGGGGAGGGGGAGCAGGCTGGAGCAGGCTCAGCACAGCAGCAAAGGTGCGCGCCAGATCCTATCTCCATTTTTCAACTCCTCTGCCCCCTTCCTCTCCTTGGACTTATGCCAGCAAAATAGCTGGCATGGATCCCAAGAGATCTATAGGTGATCAGGAGGCCTACTGAGAGCTAAGTAAAAAAGATTTTAACTTCTCTCTCACTGACTGACTCATCACTTCCCCCCACCATAGCATGCAGTGCTTGATTTGTTGGTGTGGCTGCATGGCGGAAGGGGCTGCATGGCTGAAGAGTAGGATTGGGCTGCGAATACTTTTTTAAATCTTACTTTTATTTTTTTATTGCAAGCAGCCATGAACCTCTTCTTTCTGGAGAAAAAAGAGATGACATTTAAATCTTGTTATAAATAAATAAATACAAATGTTGTTAACTCTCAGACTTGGTCCCCTTAGAATACATTTCCTCATATTTGTTACGAGAACAAACAAGGTAAAGACTGAAGTATGTTGTGCAGAAAAAGTGCCATATAAAGGTTTTTGTTTACCTTCCTTCATGAAACTTGAATCTTTCTGTTGTCTTACTAATCAGCTGCACATATTGTGGCTGCTCCTAGCATAGCAACGCGCCGCTGTACATCAGACCTATACCGTTTGGAATCTACCAAACTGAATGCAACCCACAATCAGACATCTGCTTATGCTGCCTGTCTGGGACTGTGTGTTGTGCCCCCTTGCCCCTTCTTTATCATCCCAAGGGGGCAGGACCATATCATGTGGCAAGGAATATGACATGTCTTGCCCGGGGGGGGGGGCACCCAGCTAAATGAGGAGACTGAGAGTGCTGCTCAAGGGAGGGGTTTATTCAAAGCACCCTTTGGTTTGTTTCCGTTCTTTTATGGCAAGAGATTTGTCCGTCATGAGCTTCTTCAGGCTGCTTAATCAGAGAGTTCCTGCATGGATACAGCCCAGGGAAGGGCTTCCTGCTGCCTAATTCTGCTCTGCTCTGAGTCTCCCCAGACATGGCTGGTCTGCTTTCACCCCACCAGAGGAGGGAATCTCTGGGCTTTCCTGAGACTTCAACCCCTAGGCATTATGCCCGAATTTGCTGAACAGTGGAGGATAAGAGGCTCCCTCTGTGGGTGACTTCTTGTCCTGGAAGGGGGTAGGTTGCTGCCCCCACTCCCATGGAGCCGAGGCCTCCCATCTCTCCCTTGTTTTACTCTCCCTTTCCACTGCTTGCCCCTTCACCTCTTCCATGCTCCAGCCCTCTTTCCCCATCTCACTTTCTCCATCTTGTTTTCTTCCTTATCACCCTTCTCTGCGTCCTTCTTTCTCTCATTCTCTACCTTCCTCGTGTCTTTGGCCCTCTCTTGTTGTCCTCCCCATGCTTGCCTAGTTCCATCCCTTTGTCATTGCTGACAGCTGTCCGGCGTTTGGTGTCCTCTCAGAGGGAGGTACAGAACGATGATGTCACCCATCCACCATGCAGCAGCCAGCCCCCATGGGTTCCTGCACCCATGTGGAGGTATGCATGGAGTGACGGAGCCCACAGACTGCAGGAGGGAGGCACAATATATGGATAGTGGGCAGTTTTCTTCTTGATAGGTCACAGGTTGTGCAAGGCTGTTAAACATCTTTTGTAGTTTCAACCACCTTAATATTTTCCAGTGAAGTGGACAGTCTTAACCTCTTTTTTTCCAAAATGGTTGTTAAATTGGTGATTTTCAGATGTTGTGGTAAAGAGGATTTTAGTGACGAGCTACACAAGAAGTTTATCTTTTCATTAACAATTGTATACTTAAATTCTTTACAAACTCTCAGCTAAATGCCATCTGGCCCTAGTGACTTATTCTAAAATGTCCTTTTCCTCTTCTTTTTGATACCTTTCTTAAGTTGTATTCCTTGGGAAAAAAACATTGCAATGACTGGTGCAAATACAGTAATTCACTTATGCCCCTGCAATGATGGTGTAGTGGTTTGGGAGTCGAATTTAGACCTGGAAGATCCAGGTTCAAATCCCTGCTCAGCCACGAAGCTTCCTGGGTGGCCTTGGGCCAGTCACTATCTCTCAGCCCCACCTACCTCACAGGGTTGTTGTGAGGACAAAAGGAGGGGAGGAAATATGTACACTACACTGAGCTCCTTGGAGGAAGGGCGGTATAAAAATGTGAAAAATAAAATAAATAAATAATTGCCTTGTTTTCTTAAAGGTCCTTAACTTTTCTTTGTTTCTTAAACTTTTACAGTTTTGTATCTAGCAGCCCTCTTTTCTATCTGGCTGTATTCTTGTTTCTGGTGTATGTAAAGTTATGGGTAGCCCGATTGGGCTTCACTCTACTGGCGGAACTAACATTTCGCCAGCGCTGGCTGCTATAAAGCAGCCGTAAATTGCACTCCGACAGCGCACGCTGCTAGAGCCTTCCTGCACCTGTCATCAGAGTGCCGGCCACCGCAGGAGCAGGTAAATCAGCATGAGAGGGAACAAAACTGAGTGGGGAGGGGAGAAATGGGGCGGGGAGGCTTTGGATCCGGCGGTGATGCACGCGCGGGATCCTATTCTCTGGCAGTAGCGTCCGCATCCCTTTTCCTTGGACTTGCGCCAGCTAAAGCACTAGCGCATATCTGAGGAGCAACCTCCTGGTTTTGGAGGTGGGGTTTCTCTGTGCCAGGTGCAAGGGAGTATCAACGGGAAACAGGTTATCTTGTTGTCTTGTGTGCTCCCTGAGGCATCTGGTGGGGCCACTGTGTGATACAGGAAGCTGGACTAGATGGGCTTTTGGCCTGATCCAGCAGGGCTCTTCTTATGTTCTTATGAGGAGACCCATTGCAGGTGGGAGGCTTATGGAAGGGAAACGGGATAAACCCCCTTTCCCTTCCAAAGCCTCCTGCTCTGCCCCTGGCCCCACTTATTACAGTGTGCTTCTTTCTCGGCGCAGCTGCACCAATGGGGGGGGGGGTGAAGGATAGGATTGGGCCATTAATATATGTTCCTATATGCTGTATGTATTTATAGCTCTTCACATAAGTCTTCCTGGATCGAATCAAAGGTCCATCTAGCCCAGAACTGTGAAGATGACCACATGGTGGCTCTCTCCTTGTGGCGCTCAGCTGCTCATGAGGCATTCAAAATTCAAATCAAATGTGAAGAAACACCTCATAAGCCAAAGGAGGGGTATTAAATGAAACTCCTCATAAAGTTGAATTCTCTTAACCCAAATGGGCATATCTCGGGTATGACCAAGGCTGCACCTACCTCATACTACACCTTTGTGTGCATTAGAGAATGACTCCTTTGTGCACATTAGGAAAAGGTGCCTCTTCCTCCCCACCAGAAGTGACGTTCTGCCAGCATTCCTCATCCTTCCTGTGTGATTGGCTCTCCCTTAGATGTGGCGCCCTTGTGCAATGGACAAACTGCTCAACCATATGGTGTGGCCCTGGGTGTGACTGTATTTTCCTCTATCTTCAGTTTGTTAATCAACTTCATTGGGAGGTCCCAAGTTCTAGTAATGTGAGAGAGGTGGAGAAAAGCTCTGTAAAGCTCTATGAACGTAGTCATAAGGTGTTCCAAATCCTTGATCATTTGGCTTGTTCTTTTCTGTACCTTTTCTAGGTGCTTAACGTGTCTGCCTCCTTACCTGTTTCCTCAGTGTTTTAAAACTGGGGCTATGATGCTTCATTTCTGGGCCTCTCATTCATAACCAATTGTTCTTCAAATGTAGGCTTAACATTTTTTTTTCCAGTTCTAAACCGGGACACCCCCTGGAATAATTAATTAAATTATTAATTAATTAATTAATTAATTTTATGAGGTAAAGCGCCCACTTGCTGGCTAAAGGGCAGCTGAACATTTTATTTGTTTATGCCTTTACTTGCCTTTGCCGCCATTCTGCCGCCATTGCTGCCTGCTGCCGTCCCCCGCTGGAGCCTAGGCTGCATCCGGGCCAGCCAGGACTCCTGCCCCTGTTCAAGCCACCGCCGCTTTTAAAACTTACCTTTACTGCCTCATGTGCCCTCACAAGATTTGGGTGTCACCATCTTGGATCTCGCGAGATCCAAGATGGCACTGCTGGAAAAAAGGCAAGTTTCAAAAGCGGCGGCAGAGCCTGGAACCGGAGCCCGGAAACTAGGACAGTCCCGTGTTTTCTGGGACGAATGGCAAGCCTATTCAAAAGCCTACTTGGGTCATTCCGTGTCAAATCAACCAATAAAAAATACATTTTGGAACTTGATGTCACGGATTTTGCTCATTTTCGGAACATTTGTAGCTTACCATGAGATGTTTAAAAATTATTTTTTTTCAGATTTTTTTGTCCATCCGTTTTTAAGATATTGAATGTTCAAAATTGCCAAAAAAGGCCAAAATCCACTTGTCACCATACATTCAAACGCCAGTTACTGGATAACGATGAACGCTACAGACATGGGACAGGTGTTGACAGGGCTTTCATTTGATATACAACATGACAAAATTGTAAATTTTCAAGAAATTCAAAAATATTCAAATATTAATTTTGAAATTTTGAAAAATTGAACTTTTTTAAAAATTTTCAAAAAAATCACACTTAAAGGTATATGTCTTGTAGTCAATCAGTCAAAATTTCAAGATGGTATCTCAATGGTATCATACAAAAATTAAATTTTCTTGTTGGCAGTGACCAGGAATTAAACCCCTCAAGTCCATTTTTCTACAGTTTACATTGATAAAATTATGTGGTAAACTGAAATGAATCCAAAAATTTATAACAGGACTTATAGAGATAGATTTATAGAGCATGAATTCACTTTCTATTCTTTTACAGGATCAGCTTTTTGGTAAAACTATCACAAAATCATGAGCTTTTTACTTCTGTTCGTAGTTTTAAATTTTTCCTTTAGTTGCTGAATAATTTCTGAATCAGCACAGTGACATTTTTCCACATCAAAATCATCTTCAGAAGTAAAAAAATAATTATTTGTAGGTCCTTTTAATCTTCCCCATCTTTTCTTTGCACTTTAGATACTTTCTTCTTGCACACCGGAGACTCACCAAGGGAGGTCAAAGAGGCATTTATGTGGGTTTGGACAGTGTGTTTTTAGTGAAGGTTTCTAGAACATTTTTGTTGTGAAGCTGCTTTATTAGTCTTTATTAATTCTTTAACTGTTTGATAATTACATGATTTGAAATATGGAGGAGAATAAGTGGTCAAAAAACTGTTGCAGCCCTTTTAAAAAAGGGGGGGCACTGGGTTAGTAAAGACTTGAGGAATGTAACTGATTGGATGGTTTCACTAAATAGTGAAATCAAACCACACATGAATAGAAGCCTTGTCAGATGGAAAACAATATACTTGAAAAGGAAATTCCTCCTGAGAATTATGAGATTCCTGGTCTTAGTCATATAAAGGAGTCTGAGTATTTGGACCCTGATACAGCTTTAAGCCACTTAAATGCCTCTTTGACCTCCCTTGGTGAGTCAACTTTTAAAAAAGTTCAATTTTTCAAAATTTCAAAATTAATATTTGAATATTTTTGAATTTCTTGAAAATTTACAATTTTGTCATGTTGTATATCAAATGAAAGCCCTATTCATAAGCTTTAAAACGACACCTGTCCCATGTCTGTAGCGTTCATCGTTACCCTGTAACTGGCGTTTTAATGTATGGTCACAAGTGGATTTTGGCCTTTTTTGGCAATTTTGAACGTTCAATATCTCAAAAACGGATGGACAAAAAAATCTGAAAAAATAATTTTTAAACATCTCATGGTAAGCTACAAATGTACCGAAAATGAACAAAATCCATGACGTCAAGGATTTTTCATTGGTTGATTTGACACGGAATGACCCACTTGGCTTGTTCGCCAGAGTTTTTGCTCTTTATTTTCATTTTCTTCATTCAGGGAACTGCCATTTTTAAAGGAAAATTTGATTTTATAGCCTCCTAGAATCTTCTGTTTAACCATGCTGGCATTATTTAGAATTTGTTCATGCCTTTTCTAATTTGTGGTATACATTTTATCTGAGATTCTATTATAGTTTATTTTTAAAAAATACCCTCCAACCTTCTTGATGGAATTTGACCCTTCTTACTGTACTTTTCAACTTGTCTTTACCGGGGAGGGGCATTAGCTCAGTGGCCAAGCACATGTTTTGCATTTATACTGTCCCACATTCAATCTCCAGTTTAAAGAATCTCAGGCAGCGGGAAATGATGACCTCTGCCTGGGACTCTAGAGAGCTGCTACCAGTTGGGATAGACAGTCCTGGACTACATGCAACCCTGATCTATATAAGGCAGCTGCATATAGTCATATAAATAATCTTCTCTTTCTTTCTGAAATTCCCCCTTTGAAATGAAATTTGACTGTGTTGGCCTTTCTGGGCAATTTTCTACTCCCACATCGATGCTGAATTTGATCGCATTCTGGTCCCTGTTTCCAAGTGGATTCAGGATATGCTTACATCTTGCACCATCTTGGTAAAAGAGCTTATTTTTACATTAGGTGGTAAAAGTTAAAATATTCCATAACAAAATGGGGCAAAAATAATTTCTTGTGACAAGTCCCCCCCCCTTTCTGGTTATCTGCAAAGTGTACGCCCATTGTCAGTTTAACAGGGTAGTACTTGTATAAACATTCTTGTTTCGCCTGTTCCATGTAATAGTTTCTTGTATCATATTTCTTCTGACCCTGCTATCTGAAACCAATTATAGGAGATCCATTTGGACTGCATCTATTTTCATAAGAAGCCCGGGCAGTAGAGATGAATATCAACATCAAATATGATTCTGAGTGCTTTGTTATTTATGTTTCAGAGAGATTTTGTAGCCTTCAGCTCTCAAGAATGTGTCACGCTGTGCTGTTTATACATTGAAGATATTAATGGCCGTAGATGTCATTTTTCATTTTAACATCTCAAATGCAACAGGCTGATAGGTTAAACATTCCTGTTTTTAACAGAACAATATGAATGACATCTGTTTCCTTTTTTGAAACAAAAGCAAAAAAAATAGAAAACATTTTTTTAAAAAATAAAGAAATACGTATACATTGACTGAATAGCAACTAGAGTACTACTAAATTACTAAAATTTTTTTTATCAATTTTTAGGCATTCTTAAAATAAATAAAAATGGAGCTCCTGGATGGGTGTGTGTGTGTGTGTGTGTGTGTGTGTGTGTGTGTGTGTGTGTGTGTGTGTGCGCGCGCTCATTCTCAATCAAAATCTCAATGGCTCTTAAATTCTGCAAGCATGAAATATCTGTAATCCTTATAAGATTTTAAAAGTGCCAGGTGTTTATCCATTTCTTTTTATTTTGCTTACACTTCAGTAAGTTTAGAAGTCAGTGGAAATATTTGCCCATAAATATTTTACAGCAGTGAGGTCCCCAAACCATAAGAACAAATTCTGGATAACGTTGCTTATTCTGAACACCCATGGTAATGATTGTTACATTAATCCAGATCTTCAATAGGCATTTATGTATTACATTTCCTAAACCTTTTCTGAAAAAACTAAATTTGTTTAACGTTAAACTTGGATCTGTGTTTGGTCACCTCACAAACCTTTAATCTGCAGCTCATTTGAATGACAGGTCACATGTGCACATTTTGTGTTTCAGGTAATGGTTTTGTTGGCCAAAACGTCTTATGAATTTCCAGAATTTAATTCCAAGAATCAACAAACGCCATTATTTATTATTGTTTATAACTGATTTATTTATCATGAATTTAGCAGTAAAAAGTGAATTGTTAGAAATTAATATCTTAATTTTACCCAGTTTTGAATAGTGTCAAGAAATGCATTGTTTTTAAAAGGAAAAAATCCTTTAAAAATGTGTTTACTGAGAACCGTTTCTGAAATGTCAAGAGATATTTCCTTATGAGTTAAACGTATATCTTCCGAAATTATTCCCTGTTCTTTTTCTGTATCCTTTGTTTACTGTAATCTTCCCCCTTCCAGAGAAAGGTAAGCCGGTGGGAAGGCAGGGGGAGGATGTAACGGGTTGGGGGAGTTTATCATGTCATCATGATAAACTCAGAGCCCAATCCTATCCTTTATACCCCCTCCGATGCAACGGTGCCAAAATGGCAGCCGCTGCATCATGTGTGGGGGGGCAAGGCAGGCAGGACCGGGAGGCTTCTGCAGGGAAAGGGAATGTTTAATCTCCTTACACCTACGTAAGCCTCATTGCTTGCAATGGGTCTCCTCAGACCTATGCTAGCAATTTTGCTAGCAAAGGGGCAGGGAGGCTGCAGGGAACGGGAATAGGGTCCGGTGCGGACCTTCTGCAACAGATCCTCCCTCTCCCGCAGTCTCCCCCTCCCCACCCCGTTACATTCTCCCCCTGCCTTCCCACCGGCCTACCTTTCTCTGGAAGGGGGAAGCGGGGCATTTATTACCTATGGGTATGCCCCTCCTACTCCACATGGCAGGTTCGAACTTCAGAGATCTTCTTCCAGTAGGAGGGCAGCCCCATCCCCGGTCTGGCTCTGCCTCTTCAGAGCTAAGGTTGGATGCTGCTGAGCTCTGTTAGCTCGCAGTTTTTCCTTATTTTCACTTTCTCTTTCCTTTTCTTCGGTATCTGCTTTCTTCTAGCTTCTTTGCCTTTTTCCTTTTCTCTGACTTTTTCCTTTCCCTGCCACTCCTCCTGCTTGTGTTTCTCCACTTTTCCCCCACTTTGGAGAAGGGACAGAGGAGGTTCATGCGGGCGCTGGGCTCACTGATGAGCGACTGCAGCTGACGGCTGGGCGTGCCTTGCCTATACTAACAGAAGCTGCAGACTGCCGCAAGGAAGCAGCAGCTCGATTTTGAGTAGATGCAAAAGCGTGGTCAAGCGCCCAGGCCAGGGTTGCCGCCACCATCCCCCCCCCCGCCCACAGACCCTGCGCAGCTCAGGCCCGGGGACCGGGTTGTTGACTTGCGACTGCACCCGACTCCCGCAGCCCGGAGTTTTCTTCAACTGGGACACAGACAGCCTTGTTTGAATATCAAACCTTGTTTGAATATCAAAGGGGCCAGCGTGTTTCACAATCCCCGTTGCTGCATCAGACCAGATATGGCGGACGACGAGGGAAGCAGGGAGCAGTCTTCCCAAGGCACCCTTGGGGGAAGCCAGGGTTCAGCTGCCCTGGCTCAGATACAAAATATTGTGAAGGTTTAGGTGGGAGGAGCGCTTAAGATGCAACGGGAAGCAAAATCCACACGCAAGGCCCATCTTTGCAAAGCCAAAAAGCGCAGGGCTTCCATCCCAGTATCTTTATCCTCCATTGACTCTCTATCTGAGGACTATGTAGCCAAACACAAACGAAAGAAGAAAGATAAGGCCAAGCCATCCAGACCCCATCGTGGCAAGTGATCCCATCATAACAAGCGAAAGAAGCTGGTGCTCTCTTCCAGCTCTTCGTCGGCATCTTCTACCCCATGTTCCTTGGAGTCTAGTAAGGAAGAGTGGGAACTGTCTGGGGAAGGGGATGTTATTCTTCACCCTCAATATGTTGTTCCTCACCACTGTAACTTCGGCCAGGAAGGTATCGGAGTTGGGTGCCCGTTAATCCCAACTTCTGTGTGTTCCATAAGGACAAGTTGATCCTCGGGTCCGATCCAGGCTGTATGCCTAAGGTTAATTCTACTTTTCATAAGAGCTAGGAACTGATTCTCCCATCCTTTTGTCCAAACCCAGTGCACCCCAAGGAGAAGCTGTGGGGTTGCTTGGATGTTCGTAGGGCCCTGCGTTTTTACACTGAAAGGACCAAGGATATCTGCAAAACTGAGTCTCTGTTCCTTGTCAGTATTATTTTATTTATACCAGAGGTTCCCAACCTGTGCTATGCACACCACTAGTGCTATGTGGACTGTCGTTTGGTGTTATGCCAGAACTCGGCCAGCAAAATGGCAGTCGCCATTGTGGCTGCGCCAGAGCCCTGAAAATAATGGTAAGCTGACAGAGCTCAACTGCACGGATTTCCCGCGCTGGGAAATGCCCTCCTGCCTGCCCTGCCCTTACTGTCGTTTTCAGGGCTCCGGTGCGGCCAAAATCCCGGAAGGGGCGATGACGTTATCACCAGTTACTTCCGGTGGTATGCAGCGCGATGGTGTCCTGGAGGTGGTATGCTGCCTAAAAAGGTTGGGAACCTCTGTACTATAGCATCTATAAGCCTTTCTACATGGACACATGTTCAAGATAACTGTCCAATCCTATCCCCCACTGTTGATGATGATGCAGCTGTGCTGATGGAGAGCATGCTGCATCCAGTGTGTGTGTGTGTGGGGGGGGGCAACCAGAAGGCCAACCCAAAGGTAAATAAAGAACTTTTTTAGTTACCTCCTGGCCACCTATGGGTCTCCTTAGACCCATACCAGCTATTTTAAAGTAGCAGTAAGATAAATCCTGAAAGAGGCCCTGTCTGAAAAATGACCACTGAAACAAAGCAATTTTGCCTAAACGCAGATAGCAAGGAGGCCAAATACACCTCTCTTGGGAGACTGTTGCACTTTCTGGGCACTGCAGTCAAAATGGCTCTGTTCTTCATCTCTATCCGCCATGCATTCATTGGCAGAATGACGTAGGGAGGGACCTCAGAAGTAGAGCAAAGTTCTCAGGCTAGTTCATATGGGAGGAGGTGACCCCTGGGATGCCCAGATCCCAGCCTATTTAGGGCTTTAAAGGTAAAAAATCAACTGAGTACAGCAGGGCTTTTTTGTGCCCCTCTTTCTGTGAGCCGCAAAATAAAGTGAAAGAGTCGCATACGGCTCGCAAGTATGTGCCACCCCTGGAATACAGCACAGAGAACAAATTGGCAGTTAATAAAGTTTGTAAAGATTCACAGCACAATCCTATCCAACTTACACCACCGGTGTAACCAGCGGTGCAGCGAGAATGGGAGGCCCCAGAATGGAAAGGGGATTCAAATCCCCTTTGAATCCCCCTTTGAAGGGGATTTGAATTCCCTTTCAGTTCTGGGGCCTCCCGTTCTCGCTGCACCGCTGGTTACACCGGTGGTGTAAATTGGATAGGATTGTGCTGTCAGTAAAATATGACCCTTCCTATTGACCCCAGGTAATACATCTGGATCAGTTGAAGTTTCTGGGCTGTCTTCAATGGCAGTCCCACAGAGATTAAACTCCAATTCTAACCAGACTTGTAAGTGACTAGAGCAGGAATGGGATTTAGAACTGCATATGTACCATTGCTAAACCTGCTTCCCTCATAAACTAAAATTTGAAAACAAGAATTGGATTTTAATTTGGGAGAAGCTGGCTAGTATTAAGGTTATTATTATCCGCACATGTGTAACATAGTAACCATGTTTGTAGCTATATAACTTAGTAACCATCGTTAATGCCAACAAGAAAAGGGAAATTAGTGCAGGAGAGGGGAGGAGAAAGCAAAAGGCAGTGCATATTCCTGATACAGGTTCCTAATGCTCAAAAACAAGTAGCAGCCTTCCTTCCTTAGCTTTGTCAGTTTCCAATAATTCTTCCTTCCTTAGCAAGTGCCTGCCAATGGGTTCCTCTCCCAAAATCTATCGTATTTCATTTTAATTGAAACTAGCTGTCAGCGCCCTTGTTGACAATGTTATGACTTCATAATGCTCCCAACCGTAGGTAATTGCTTGAGAACCTGAGGAAACACTCCCTGGATTGTTTTGGATATGTTTTTGCCTGTGTTGAAAGTATGTTCTGCAGACTTGAACCGGTGTCTTTTCCAGGCAGACAAATCTGTGTTCTTAGGAGCTAGTGGTAGAGCATGCAGTTTGTTTACTTTGGTTTGCTGTGTCTGCCTGCCTTCTCTGAAAACTTGCATGGAGCCAGACTGTAGCAGCCCTCTCTCTGTCTTTTCATAATTGATCAGGGGATGACTGCTTTCCCTGAGGGTTAAGACGTGGCAACTTTTTCTGTTTGCTCAGCATCTCAATGCAGTAGTTCAAACATTGTTCACACCAGCTGGCAGTGTAATGCCATATGCACATCTTGTCAAAGCAACTGTTGTCATGGATACTGGAAACTACCTTAAAAACCAGCTCATTTGAGTCCAATCAAAACTGTACCTTTCTCTATCAATTTGATGGTGATTTTAGGACGAATGCAGATCAAATAATTTCTTGTATTGTCGATGACCTTCTGAGTATGCCAGTACATTGCAGAAACTGTTAAAAGTATTTTCAGATCACCGAGTTGCAGTTCACTGAATACATTGTGAAAGAGAACAGTGAAATTAACTAGTGTTAAGAATGTTTTATAGTTAGTTTTGATAGGCTTGTTTTCTTTTTTCTTTTTTGAGAAAAAAAACCCAAAACAAACATTTTGCTTGACCACATTTACAGACCACATTTTAAAGTTAACTCTTTTTCTAGTAATTGGCATCTCTATAAAAAAAGTTCTTGTGCTCCGTTTTATTTTGCTTAATACAAATGAAAAGATTGTTTTTTCTAATGCTGTATTTTGATTGCAATGCTGTCTCCCACAGAAGCTAATCTGATTGGCTAAGTGGTAATTTCTTTGTTCTCAGAGTTTACTAAGAATGCAAATGAAAGCCACTTAATTTTATTTGGCATTAAAACTCCACTTTATTTTGTCAAATGAGAGGCTTCCCCTTGAATTGTAAGTACAAAAAAAGTGTTTTTAATCTTCAATGAATATCCTTATTAATTCACTTTCAAGATAATCTGATGTTGATTTGTCAAATTTAATTACAGCTTCCGGTAACACTTGAAGTCTACTGCTTTTGCTTAAAAATTGTAATATGAAAATGCAAATTGAATGATGATTTACAAGGGTGTGGGCATTTTAGCTGAACACTTAAAGACAAGTTCCTTGTGGAGATGAGGCTATTGATGCGGTTTATGATTTTTCCTCTTCAAGCACTTTATACAAATTAATGCTATTTCCTTGAGGATTTGTTGCACATATATACTTTTTCACAAAATCTGGCAAATGTACTTTCTGTGGATTTTTCTGGATATTTTTAAAGAATTCTGGTCTTATGTTTTCGAACTGCATAGGAGGAGATCAGATTTTGTTTAAAACCTAATGTTTGGTAAGTTGCAAGCAATAACATTTTAAGCGAACTATTCAAAAAATATTTCCATATTGTTTTTACTTTCAGGCATTGCAGGCAGCAAGGCAGCTGCTTTTACAGCAACAGACAAGTGGACTGAAGTCTCCTAAGAGCAGTGATAAACAGAGACCACTGCAGGTTAGTAGAGCATCTTTACATTTGAGTCCTCATTTTTAAGGAAGGGCACTCATGCACACCTAAATATATGTATGACTCTACCCTGATGCCTTCTTGTATGTGTATATTTTCACAAAATACTTTGGTTTGTGTACCGGCACTGTGGTTTAGTAAGAAACATGGGTATACAAGAGGAATAAGCCTTTTGTATTCACTTGTAGTGACTTTAAAAGGTACGCAGATGTAAACGGAACAAACCTGAATCCAATAGCCGCAATACAAAGACTCTTTCCATAAACAGCTAAAGAAGTTTGTGCACATTCTTCACTTTAAATGGATTATAACCAAGTGACAATTTTTCAAGAACTCGAATGCTTTTAGAACAATTATTTGAATTTGCAAAGAACAGGGCCCCTCCTGCTTTGGAACAATGTCTTTTATTGTATTGGTTGTGTGCTGAGAGGTTGTTTTTCTTTCATATTGTGGGAAGGGTCTGAAAAGAAATCTTTTACCATGTGCTTAAGCTATTATTCATAATATTTAATAGATTAATATGTACAGTTTATACATGCAAGACCATGTTGATCCAAGAGCTTGGGGCTTTTTACGTCTGTTTTTAGATGGCTCAGTAAAAGAAGTGGAGATGGGCACTGCTGACAAGAGCTCATTCTGACTTGTGTGGTGTGACCCAACTATTTGGTATTTCTCTGATGAAAAATGTTAAGGTTCTTCAGTGTGCTTGGATGTATTCCTGGAAAGAAGAATATTGTTGTTCTTCCCCTCCCAATGCAATCCATGTTTTTCTGTAGTTCTTTCTCAAGTATGCAGAAGATTGTTGATGTGATACCATAGTTTCTAAACAGTCGTTTGAGTGAGTTCTGGGTTTTATTTTCTTTCAACCAAAGACTGATTGAAATGTTCCAGCCTCTAAACAGAGGCTGCCAAAAACTTCTTCTCTGGCGCACTGCTTCATGTGACATTTGAATTGTTTGAAAGCCACTAATCATGTGGTCAGTTCTAACCACGCAGAGACCCTTTATGCCAGTCCCTGCACTCCAGGCAGCTGATAGGAACATAGGAAGCTGCCTTTTATTGCGTCATTGGCCCATTTAGTCAGTATTGCCTACAGTGGCTGGCAGTACCTCTTCCGGGCTTCAAACTGGGGTCTTCCCCAGCCCTCTGTGGAGATGCCAGGGACTGAGCCTTGTCCCTTCTTGTATGCAAAGCATATGCTCTACCATTGTGTTACAGCCTCATCCCCAAGCTATGGCTGCATGCATCCCCCCCCCCCCCCGTCGGCATCTCATGATGGTTTGGGTATGGGGAGCTTCCATGCAAGTAGTCTGAATCGCATGGGAAATGGTTTTCAAAGATTTACACCTGCCACCTGCTCCCCCGCAGAAATTATTTTTAACAGCTTCCTATAAGGTATGAACTGGTTCAACAAGTGCATGACAAAGTGAGTGGGAGAAGCTAATTAGTAGAGCAGAACAAATATAGTACTACTTTATCAGCAGTTTTAGGCCCAAGCCACAGATAACTCATGCAACGTTAAAAGATGGACTTAATGCGGAAATGAACCCAAAATAATCCTTCTATCTCTAACAATTAGCTGGGGGGGGAGGGGGAACCAATCCAGTCCAGGAATTTAGCATGCAGAGAGAAGGGGTTAACTTTTCCCCCAATATCATTCCACATTTTTTCCCCAAGGTCATGTTATACCACAAAACAAAATAGCTATTTAGAGGAAAAGCTGCTGCTGGGGGAGAATCGTTGTTCTTCTAACAGTAGGTTTAATATCATGTGTAGTTTGGCCCTCACTGTTGCATATCCCCCCCCCCCGAAAAACATTTCAATTTGTGTGACTGCTCACTTTTTCATTCATTTGTGGTACCATTTATTATTTTGGCTGGTGCATTTGCCTCCTCCTTGAGTTAGTCACATGAGTCGCACCCAAATCAGAGAGTATGCAATGAATGGGATTACGTCAAAAGTGCTACGTAGCCAGTTTTGCTTACATAATGATGCCACTGAGAGTGTGTGAAGGCATTAGTACTTAATTGAATACTTTCACAAGGAATGCTGAAAAACTGCTGAAAAGAGGAGGCATTTTGGGTGCTGCCCAAAAACTATGAGTTGTTTTGGCTCATTGCAGTCCTATGCTAGGAAAAGGGTAGGGACAGAATAAGAGGTATTTTAGGATCTTGGGGTTGGGAGTCAACCTATACTAAGTGACATGCTGCACTTTCACCTTACTCCAGTGGATCCATGAACATGTAGACGCTCTGTTGCTGATTATCTTGGGTCATTCACAGATCATTGTGTTGCTCTTTGGACCTCTGAACTCTGTCCACCGGAGATGATAGCCTTGCTGTTGTTTCAGGACGAAAGAAGTGAGTAAAGAGTTCCTGATTTTGCCAGTGTTGCATTGCAATACTCCGTAAAATGTAACATCTAAAATGGCCCTTGCTTTCAACCTCTCATTTTACCCCTTGAACAAATAAGAGGTTAAAGTGAATTCAGAAGTTCTCAGGAAGTAAATAGTATTCATGTGGATGAGAGAAAACGGAGACCTGACGAGGAAGCGGTGGGTAGGGAAATAGCCATTTTGCCACAAATTGGGTTGCCTTGTTAATTAACAGGAATTGGAGAAATACTGTAATGTGAAGGAATGCATTGTCAGATAATTATGGGGATATTTCTGCAGGGTGTGTAAACAACCATTCAAATTCACTAATGACTCGTATGATAGAGTTGCTCCAAGAAAATTGAGTCAGTTTACTGAGTTGTAATCCTGAGGAAATGCAACTGGTAATTGCATGTTCAGGACCTGATCTGTTCCTGTCTGTCATGGAAATTTTGATCCCCGGTGTGTATGTTTGGGAGTGGAGATGGGGACTGTTTTGTCCAGAACTTTGCTTAGCAATGTTAGCTTGGGGATTCCTTTGTTTTTTTAACTTACGTATGTTCCATAGTTTTAAGAGTGTTATTTTTATGGAGTGAAATGATTTATCTTTATTTCATATCTGTATAGTCAACATAATATGAATTTTGATACAAAATGTTTTCAAAACCATGAAGCATAGAAAGAGATTGTGATAGCAAGACTTTGGAGCTTTTGCATTTCTGACATAGATTACCAATACAAAGCCTTGCGTTGTTCATTGTGCATTGGAAATATATGTGCTGGAATATGCATTTGACCAAATTAATGAGCCACAAAATAGTGGTGTTCTATTATTTTGTTACACCAGGTTTAACATTAACTTGTGCTAATGTTTAGTTGAAATAACTATTGATACAATTGTATGTACTGTATATACAGGGACGTTTATTAAACGTCAATTATATATCAAGATTGATGCAATCCTAGTCAATTATATATCAAGACTGATGCAATCCTAAGCATTTTTATCAGGAAATAAGTCTCACTGAAATCAATGGGACTTATTCAGAAGTAAGCAGCTTTAGGCCAAAACTATGCTGAAATGAACTAGGGGACAACCACGTAGCCCATCAAAATGTTATAAGGTTTCATATTAGTATGTTTCTAATTTCCTCTGTTTTGGCACAATTGACTTATCTGGCAAATGGAGACAGGATGGAACTGCATTATAAATCTAATAAAAAATCTAATAAAACTTTATACCTGGCTCACAGATCAGTAAGCAAATGGGGAACATTAGGTAATGTTTGCCATCACATCTCATGTGTGCACCACATTTTGATTCAAAAGAGGAGCCAAATGTTTTATATAAATGTGGTGTATATTCTGTTGCTGATTCTGTTCTATGCATGTTTTCATTATTGTGCAAGCATGTATGTAGTGCATAAAGGGATTTTGGTTATATTGACAAGTCCACCAATTGAATGACCACAAGAGAGATGTTCGACCACATTAAGATAACTGTAGAGGGAGCATAACAATGCAAGGAAGTTTTTTTCCCCTTTCCTATATTAAAAAAAAATATGTTGTAGCAACACCATGGAATATTTATAGAGAAATTCAGGTACCCTTGGCATCAAGTTTGTTCTTTTTGTGAAAGTTAATCATGCACCAATGAAATCAGTGACATAATTTAGTTATGGTGCTCATTAATGTCAATGGCAACACTTCTCAAACTGTGGGTTGCAACCCACTTGGTGGGTCATAACCCAGTGCTGAGGTGGCTCGTGAGCTGGGCCCACCTGCCCGTGGAGGCAAATTGGAGCCAAACGGAAGCAACCGGAAGCTGTGACTCACCTTGTCCTGCTGTTCTTGCATCACTCCAGGCCTGGGACAGCCTCTGGAGGCCTTTGCAGGCCTCAGAAGGCTTCCAGAAGCAACCAGAAAGTGACTTCCGGGTTCATGAAAATCACTTCCAGTTGCTTTTTGAAAAGCAGTTTGGGAATTCTAGGAATGGGGTGGGGAAAGCATGCGCAGTGGAGTCAGTTTTCTTAAACATGTCAAATCTACACATTTCTTTTTAAGAGTAAGCATAATATAAATAGATGGGAATTAATGTAGTGGTGGTGAACTGGCTAGCTGTTAACTCCTTAGCATCAGCAGATTTGTTGCCCGTATTGTTGGTACTTATGCATTCTGCATTAAGAGTCATGTGTCAGGAAATCATGACTTTTGAAAGCAAAGGGTTAAACTTGGTGTGTACCAAGCATGTTGTATAAATATCAAGCTGTATGGAATACTGGGTGGTTGAGGTAGACTTTGTTTATTTAGCATGAACACTTAATTGAAGTAATCATTTTATAAAAGTTGATGTTGGGAAAGTTAAATGTACCTATAGGTTTAATTACTTGATGTTTATTTTATTAGCCAGTAGGGAGAGGAAAATAATATACATATAAATATGTATATTAAAAATGCTTTGAAATTCACAACTATGAGACTTTATAAGTCTCATAGTAAAGAAACCAAAAGAACAAAGAGATTGCAATCGCAGTTACAGAAGCTTTAGTTCCTACAAAAATCATTATGTTTAACAACTCAAAACAAGACAAACGGAACAGAATAAAAGATGGATAAATAACAGAATAAAGATGAATAAAAGAAAGAATAAAAAATATAAATGGAAGCATGTATGTGATTTTTGAGAAGGATTTCAGAAAGTCTGTGTATATGGCAAAGTTTTGGTGTGGATGTATATTTACCAGGGTACACATTGAGTGGTCGGCATGAACCTGACTGTAATTTTCAAGCTGAAGCATAAGCAAGGATATAAATAGGAAAGGGGCAGCTAAAAGTTGTTTGCAATTACGTAGGAATTTCCTCCTGGGCCAGTAATTCTGGGTTTTAAAAAAAAAACTGGATTGGAAATTTATCCAAAGCTAGAATTGGATAAGGTGCTGGTAATAACTTACATTCTATCATGTTTTTCACAGTGTGTACTGAGAAAATGGGAAAAATTAAAGTCGTATAACAAAGGGCTCCTTCTTATTCTTTTTTTTTTTTTTTTGTAGTTGGTTGCTGATAATCAGGTACAAAATATGTATGTATCCGACACACTGTCAGACTGGTACATCCATATATAAATTCTTGCTTTTTGGCTTAAAGCAAACGTGAGCAGTGAGTGGAAGAGTTTTATCACCACTGAGGAGACCCTACTCTGGGCTGTCACTGATCAATCAAACCTCTAAGGACAAGTTATTCACAGAACCTCCCATCTTGATCTTAAAATGTGAGGTTCCCATGGGAATTGATTTAGTATTTATATAAAAAAGTATGCTCCTTTATATTCTTTGTATCTACGGAGATGGAACTAGAACGATTTTTATACCGGACATTACACACCTAGTCTAGTTTGGGTGATCTTAATTTGGGTTAATTTGGATCTCAATAAGTGATCTTAATTTGGGTTATAGCAAATGTAAACTAACCACCAATTTCTTATTCTTTAAAAAGTGGAAATTTGTGCTAAGTACAGTTTAGCCTTCTCAACTAGTGGTTTTGTTTTTAATATAAAGCGTATTTAAAGTCCTGCATGCCTTGGTTTTCTTACTACTTGTTTTTATTAATATTTTCATAATGCTGCTTTTAGAATTGTATTATGGTCACTTGAGAAAATGCTTTTATTTATTTATTTGCCCAATTTTTATCCTGCTTTTCTCCCGAAAGGTTACCCAAAGCAGCTTTACCAACAGTTTTCTTCTAAGGTGCAGTCCTGTGCACACGTACCTGGCAGTAAGCCCCATTGAACACAATGAGACTTACTTCTGAGTAGACATACATCCATAGGATTGGGCTGTAATAAATATAAGTTGCAATCCATTTTCTTGGCTGTACATCAGTATTATAGGAGGTGTTTTCTGCAAGTTGGAATTTGCCACACTAGGAATTGAAGGTTGAAAATTGGTTAAGATGATGATGTAGAAATATTACTGAGTAAATTTTCAAAGATCCTGGAGCACTCACAAAAGTGGAATCAGGTATAATATAAGGTGGAAATGCAGCTTAACACTCTGTAAAAATGTTGACACTTCTGATAGTGGCACATTGTCTTAAAGTTGCAATCTTGACATCTTCTGACAGTGGTGTTACTGCACATTCTCAGGTGAAAGCCAAGGGGCATACTGTAGTTCAGCTGCTGCAATGAGAAAGCCTTGTTTCTTTTTTCTAAATTGATAGTACAAAAGAGATCTGAAAATAGAAAGTCATTACTCTAATATATTTATTCCATAACTGAAGAATGCATTTTCTGAAAAACCAGTCTCTCTCGTGGAAAATGCATCTTTAGAAAATGAATTATCACAAGACAGGGTTGGTCCATTCATGAGGCCAACTGAAATGGTTGCTCAGGCAGCTGATTGGCAGGGGTGCCTGCCTCCATCGAGCTGCCTGTCTCTGCCACTCCCCTCTCCCCATCCCTGGGTTTGAAAAAGAAGATAATGCAACAAAAGAGAAAAAGCAGGAGGTGTGGTCTGATGGTTTGAGCTGCCGTACTGCCTGAAGATCTAAGCAGGAACAATCTTGGTCTCTCTCTGGATGGGAGACAGTATGCCAGGCTGACAAGCTGCTGTTACCCGTTGTGGCAGAACGGAGTCGCTACTGAGTTGATGAGCCACAGCAGTGAGCGTGAGAGAAGGTGGCAAAGAACAGAGAACAGCCTTGAGAACCTGCCTGGGTTTGATCTGTGGTTGCCTGCAGAAGCTCGAAGGCATGCAGCCAGAAGACACCGTGAAGGAAAACATTTGGTGAACTGAGGATTCTGTGAGTTCTTTCCACAGAACAGTATTGTAAGGATCCCATTGTTAAAAATGGTAGTTTGGATTAAGCCTGCCTATGTAAACCGCCTTGAATGCTGTGTGAAAACAGAGAAAGGTTGTATGTATGTATGTATGTATGTATGTATGTATGTATGTATGTATGTATGTATGTATGTATGTATGTATGTATGTATGTATGTATGTATGTATGTATGTATGTATAAGAGAGGAGTGGAAAAGCTATAATCCCACCATGCTCCTGTCTTCCACACTTCCTCTTTTGATGCATTCCCCTCTTTTTAAATTCAAGGACTGGAGGAAGGGGAGGAGAACATAAATGGCAGGTGATGCACCACCAACACTCCTGCCAATTGGATGCTTGCGCAACCATTTCACTTGGCTTCGTGAGTGGACCAGCCCTGTCTTGTAGTCATTCATTTCATAAGTATGCATTTTCCACGAGAGTGATTGCTTTTTCAGAAACGATAAGTAGAGGGCAGTTGGCACTGCCGCATCAGATACTGGGAGGACTTCGGCCAACCCTGTCGTCAGATGTGGTGATGGCTAAAAAAAATCCACTTAGATAAAGAACATGGGTCTTTCAGGAGTTGCTAAGTATGACAACCAGAACTTGAGTGGTGCTATACCTCTGATCTACAGATGCTGAGGAAAAAATGGAGCTCCTAACTCTGTCATGCCTTGCACACAACGTTTCCAGGTACTCTCTGTCTGGCTCTTATTACATAAGAAACTGGAATAGATGAACCTTTAGTCTGATCCAGGAAGGTAATTCTTACGGAAATGTGTGGCATTTTTAGTTGTGTGATAGTTTCTCCTCAGTGGACAGTTCAGATGGATTTCAGTTGAGGATTCTAGCTCCATTTCCGTGGTCATATATGTTAAATGTGTTTATATTAGACCTGTGTCTTCTGAGCTTGGAGGGATTGCTGAGTTCAACTCCAGGAGTACCCCTTGCCTAGGATATTCTAAAGTAGGGGCTTCAGTGGTCCGTGTAGGGGGAATTCCCAACACTGAATCAGTCTCCTGTTCAGATTAATCTGACTCCTTCCCTGAGAGCAGAGGTTCCATTCCTGGGATCATCCATCACTTTAGATTGGCCTGACTGTCATGAAAATAGAGGGGAGGTCTAAATAGTTAATGTTGCGGAAAGATATTCAGTATTCCTTACCGAATACTTTCTCAGAGGAGGAGAAGCGTTGATCAGCCTAGTCACATAATCTGAAGGTGCTAAACTAGACAGTAAGGTTTTGGCACAACTTGCATATTCACTCATATGTAACAACTGGGTGAAGGGAGGGAGTAGGGTGATCTGTTTCATAATGGTTCTTTTGAGATAATGTAGCAAGGAACAGCACATGGGCAGTGCTAGATAAATGTGGGAAAACCAGTAGTGACGAGTTGTTGCTTAAGAGGCACTGTTGCCAAGGCTCACTACTATTTTAGGTGAATTACTTATAAAATGTAATTCCTCTTTGATGGATTGCATACCCAGAACGTCTTAGGTGTGATACTTGCTATTTTAGCCTGTTTCCGTATATAGCATGGGGACACTGTTGGAATAAAGGCGAAGCCAACTACCTCCATTAACAGAGATCTTACAAGATGATGCAATAGCCCTAGTCTAATTTAAACTGTTTGTGGCTAAGGCCTCAACCCTATGCCTACTTATTTGGGAATAAGCTCTCTGTAAATTGAGTGGGACTTACTGATGAGTAAATATAAGAACATAAGAAGAGCCCTGCTGGATCAGGCCAAAGGCCCATCTAGTCCAGCTTCCTGTATCTCAGAGTGGCCCCACCAGAATATAGGATTGGACTGCATGTCACGCTGAAACCAATGGCACAAAATTTTAGACACAACTATTTTAATGGCACAATCCTAAGCGAGGCTGGCGATGTGCCCTCGGCACCAGCCTAGGGTGTTGCAAATGTGCTGTAAGGCAGGTTTGTGTCTCCCGGCAAGTAGGCAGCGCCAGCGCTGAGACCTGTGCTGCCCACCTGTCGAAGGATGCCAGCACCGTGGAGTGGGTAAATCCTGCTCGGAGCACGGCTGGGGGAGGGCAGGGAGGAGGCGGATCAGGCCTGGGAGGGGGGAGGAATCTGTGTCCTCGTTGGACATATCGTGTCCTATCCTCCCTCCCAGGCTTCCAGCCCCGACATGGGACTTCTCGGGCCAGCGCTGCTGAAATAGGTGGTGCTGACCCAAGTAGCCCCATAGCAGAGGCTGGGGCATTACTTAGGGTAAAGGGACAAACGTCCCCTTACTCCGAGGAAACCCCAAGGTCACTCCTTTCCAGCACTGGATGCTGCACCAGTGCTGGATTAGATTGTGCTGTATGTCCCCTAGCTTTCAGTTGGACCTAATCACAACTGATGCTATGTGGATTGGGACCAATTTATGGTTCTTTGCAGGCACAAAGCTCACAGAAGACCATTGTATGTGCTGAGAGATCTCCATGCAATTGTGTATGGAAGCAAACAGTCTATATCCCTATCATGGACACATGACCAAAGTGGTCACATAAAGGCACCTGTTGTATGAGCCAGCACTCCATTTGGGGATTATGCATGTGTAGTCTGGACCTGTTTAAAGCATGTTTAATCTGGAAATGTTGTACTTGTATCATAGCATAACACATGGTATCCTTATCGAAAGACGTGTGGTGTTTGAATGTTAGCCGTAAAGCTGGGTACTAGCTCTCAGGACTGAACGTTTTAGAGTTAACTCAGTGTTGTTAATCATACTAGAATTTCACAAGTTTTTGCATAGCACTCTTATGCTAGTTTTTTAAAACAAATTATTGTGACTTTATATGCTTTTTAAGAACGTTTATAGATCATTAACATAAGTGCTATTAAATCACACTTAATCTCCTTAGCTAATGATATTCCAGAGCATACTCTGAGAAAAGAATTTTTCACTAACTGTCAAGGCTGCTTCTATCATAATGGCATACAGTAACACTCTAGAAAGTAAATTATTTTTAAACATCTCTGTCTTTAAACCCAGTAGGTTCCATGAAGCTTTGGACTACAGTTAGGTTTCATTATTTTGGGTTCTTTCTTGTGCCTTGTTGCATTTTGCCTTGTGTGGCTTTACAGTGGGCACAAGCTGCCAAATTTTGACAGGTTCTAACTTATTAAGAATAACGAAGAGGAATCCAATACAGCCTATTTACTTAATCAAAGTGTAGATGATCCTCAGTGGTGTAAATCTCCTTTACCAGGAACTGTTTTTTTCTCTAGTAAGTCTGAAAGATCTTTGTTAGTGAGTTGTGGGTGTGTGGGTGGTTTTTTTTTATCCTCGTGGAAGTCATACGACAGGCAACTTTCTGATGGCCTATTATTATGATTTGTTGATATTTTCATCTGATTCTCCTGTTCTTTAATTATTAATTAAAGGTATGTTACATGGGGGGGGGAACCTTATTTCTGTCTGCATTTACAGAATGTGTGTCATAGGTACTAGTAAACGAAACTTGCATTTTGCAAACATAGAAATACAATGCAGTGGGAATTAGTAGTACTTCAAAGTTTTCCCCCAGAATGAGATCTCTGTATGTACTGTCTACAGGTAAGGCAATGAGCCAGCTTCTAAATGGAGGACTAAATGGAGACATGAGGAGAAAACAGAGTTGCTTACATGTAACAGTTGTTCACTCTAGTACAGATTGATTACCCTTATCCGGACATCTGAAATCCAGACTATTCCAAAATCCAGATATTTTAGGGGCTGTGACTTTTTTTAAAAAAAATACTTCAACACCTGGCTGGCATAGCTCAAGGCATGCTGGGGTACAAAATTATTTAAAATAATGTAAAAATTACCTTCAGGCTATGTGTATAATATAAGGTGTATATGAGACATAAATAAATTTCATGTTTAGCCTTGGATCCCGTCCCCAAGATATCTCATTATATTTATGCAAATATTCCAAAATCCAGACACATCCGAAATCCAGATAACTTCCCGTTCCAAGCATAAAGGATACTCAACTTGTATCACATCCGATCTTCCCTGCTTTAGACAGGCTGAGTTCTCAGTAGAACTCAGAGTGGGAAGACACTCATCTGATTCTTTAGAATTTGACTAGTTTGCATGGGTTTGCTCCCAAATCTGTGTTGTCACAGCAGGCATTCAGAGAAGAACTGTTACAGGTATGCAACTTTGTGTTTGTATCCCTTTGCACACATCAGCATTCTGACTTCTGTGTCACACCACTTCATACTAAAATAGCTCCTTTCTTGAGTCAAAGTGTTCTTCTGCTTGCATTACTGGGTACATATTTGTGTTTGAAATAGTTTCCAATAGTAGATGAGATGGCTTATTAGCTGTTTTGGGCTAGATGAGATTTTAGGAAAGTAAAGGATGCTACAAGTATAATAATCTACAAATGCTTTAGGATTGCTGAGTTGCATCCAGAGCATTGCACAAATGGAAACAATACACAAAATTTCGCGAGATCCAAGATGGCGGTGCCCAAATCTTGTGAGGGCACATGAGGAAACTTTTATGGTGGCACACAGGAAAAGATGGCGGCACACAGGAAAACTTTTAAAACTTTTAAAATCGTGGAAGCGGTGGCGGCCGCGGGAGGGGGCAGACCCGGAAAACCAGGACTGCCCTGGTTCCGGGCCCAGTGGCCGGGCCCAGGCTCCAGAAACCAGGGCAGTCCTGGTTTTTCTGGGACGGATGGTAAGCCTACTTTTCTATCACCATTCGCTTCAAAGATTGAATACAACAGGCTGTAACTGAAAAAAAGAGCAGCTTGCAAGACGTTATCCTATACCTTTTGAATTTTTGTGTGTAAACAGCATGTGCGTTTTATTCAATTTACAATTCCTATATATGTCAACTTTTCATCACCTTAATGCACTTCATAAGAGGTACATTTGGCTAATAACCTGTAATAGTGTTGAGTTTAATGTTTTTAAGACACCAAAATGACCGCTGTCAGAGGAAACTAAGCACAACAGAAAAGGCTCACCTTAAATGTCCATTGCCCTTCTTTGCTAAATGTAAATGATCCAAAAGAAAACAACAACAACAATCAGGTTGGCTTCACATGCTGCTTTAAAAAACAGCCCTCGGGGAAAATGCTAGAGCGCATAAATTATGGGATGGCTCATCCAGTTCCCCATTCAGATTATTGTGATGTGATTTGTCCTGCAGCTGCTTCAAATTAAGAACAGGTGTAGAAGGCAGATTATGCAAATACCTGTATTAATGTAATTGTCAAATTGGTGTGTTTATCACTGTGCTTTTAAAGAGTAGACCATACTCTTATTTTAAATGTAAATTAGTTTTATTCTTGAGAGGCACTATTGGATAATGAGCTTATAAATGAAAAAAAAATCTTTAAACATCATGAAACTCTTCTGATTTTGACATTTACTTCTTCAGTGATTTGTTTGGCTCTGTAGAAATAGTATTTTGTCCCCTCTTGACATTTGAAAAACATCGCTATAGGGTGTTGAAAAATTTAGCTTATTCACTCAGGACTTCATATTGCCACAGTCACTGTGACAAAGGTGTCTTATATTGTCAGTGCATTTTGCTCGAAATCTTAGAAATTTTTTGGAGAAAACTTATTTTGCTGCTTCATATGATGGTTTTTAGAGCACACTGTATCTTCTATTCAGGATGCTTTTTCTCTCATAAATATGAATAGGGGTGTGTATGTAGAGGGATAAGATCATGACGACAACTATGTGTATCGCGTTCTTAAGAAGCTGTAAAGTGTATCAAAGCATAATTGTATGGGCTTGTTTTCAGTTGTTCACATCTCTTGTTTAAAGGTGTACATATAGTTATTTATATTAAACATTAGCATGTGAGTGAGGCTAATTAATGAACAGAATCTCAGCCCTGCAGCAGTCGGAACTTAGAGTCAGCACTTGTAACACTGCTTTATAGTACAAACACCCAAACCATTTCTTCTGAAATGCATTGTAAAACTGGAACAGAAGTCTGTATTCTTCAATACTGGTTTTGTGACATGCACTTCAGTCATGATCTTAAACTCTGCTACTGGAGAACATAGACACTAGCGTCTCCAATAGTAGCAAAATGCCACCACCTGTGGCTTTATAGTAGTGTAAGAACCTGAACCAGCATTAGGCAAATACTGACAGAGGACATCTGTCGTCTAGGTCAGCGTTTCCCAACCTTTCCAGCCTGCGTACCAACTACGCAGACCTCCGGCTGGCTGCGTACCACTGGAAGTAAGTGCCAATGATGTCATCAGCACTTACGTCTGGTTTTGCGGCCGCGCCAGAGCTTGGAAAGGCAAGGTAAAGCACAGGGGAGGGCAGGAGGTCCATTCCCTGCACCTAGAGCCCGTGCACTTGAGCTCTGCCAGCTCAGTAGAACTCGAGGCGCCTTTTGGGGGGGCTCTGATGCAGCACCGCGCAGCCGCGATGGTGGCCACCATCACTTTATCTGGCATTCTGTGGGCCTGTTAGAGTTGCATGGATTGTCATAATTCTGAACTACAATCAATTAGCCATAGTGTTGTCTGAGAAGAGGATTGTTTCTGGTGTATGAACAGAAGAGAACCTGTGTGAGCTAATACTGATCTGCAGTGGATAGATAGGGCAAAGAGGAAGGAAACTGGTACTGTCCCTTTCTTTGCCCTCTTCTCCCCACGTCCACAGGCTTTTCTCAGTACGTTCTTCTCCTAACCAGATCCAGGAATCCCAGGGCAGAGTGCCATTGTGGCAGCAGCATTGTCAACAGCTCTCTGTATCATACTTCTCCATGGGCATAGTACCTAGGGAGATGTGGGGGTGGGGTGGCACATAGATAGGTAGATTTCTGTAGCTCATGTATGGTTGGTAGCCATAATTGTCATTTGAGAAGTGACAAGGTTAATGAACATGTGTCCCCTATTATTTCCCCCTCCTCCCACTATTTAGCTGAGATAGACTCTACAATTTCCTTCACTAGAGCATGTACACTCTCACACCTACCCAGGGGTGGTGTCAAGGGTCAGATAGGTCAGGCACTGGCTGAAGGCCCATCTGGATGATCCAAAATCTCAATTGTGGTGGCAGTGGTAGTGTCCCCTGCATCATCAGAGGGTAGGCAGGAGCACCATGACAGGGCTTGGCCTTAGGACACCCAGTAATCTGGAACCAGCACTGCTCCTACCACCTACAGGGTTTTCCACACAAAAGGTAGAAGAGATCAGAAATAGGCTATATGGTCAATTCTCATTAACTGCTAGGGTTAGGTTCCTGGAAAACCCCACAGTTACAGAAACCACGGTTATTGAATCGCTGCCATTGTTGAAATTGTTGTTGAAACTGTGTTAAACAGTTAGCACTTCAATTAGCACTTAACTGCGACTTGTTAAGTCAGCAAGAACCACTGAGAACATGTGAAGACTCGTTAAACCGTGAGAACACTTCTTTTAGCTACTGCGAATGCGCGTGAATGGGTGCGAAGAGACCGCGTATGTGGCGACATAGGTTATACTTACTGACGTGGATATTCGAATCTGTGGGATCGGAGTCTGCGGATAACGAGGATTGACTGTAGTTTATCTTCTCACTGTTGTTTAGTGTTTCCTTTTGCCGTTCACATTGAGAAAGGACCTAGAATTTAATGCAGCCAAACCTTAAGTATGAAAGTTTACAAACTGAATTTTCTAGTTATTTTATCAAAGCAACTTAAAATATGTGTTGCTAATGTTTGTAGTCCAACCAAATGGGAATACTGTTTCAAAATTACAGGCAGACCTATTGAAAGCTTTTATTGCTTTTGCTGAATCTGGTAAGCATTAGGAACACTAGTTTTTCATTCCTTAGGAGTAAATATTTTGAAAGTTTGCAGTATTTTAATGTTTTGGTGCCAGATTTGCTCGTGTAACCTGGTAGAATCATGCAGTCATATTTTCACCTCAAGTTCAGTTTAAAATTGTCATGAGAGTCTATAGAGTTCTTAGAGCACACAGTTCTTAACGTACTGCACCCATGAGCAGAAACACAGGCACAAAATACCTGGGGCCATGACTTAGAGTGAACAATTGAAACAACAGTGAAAGGCTGAAGCCCACCGGGAGCCAGTCAAACTTCAAATTGAGTAATGGATTTACTGCAGAAATCTGTTGCTGGGGGTGAGAGGGCAAGGAAAATAGAATTATCAACTGAAGTCTTCCAGTTGGTTTCACAATTTTGTGAGCGTTTCCACACATGTTGTGGCTCATGACCGACACACTGCATGCTGAAACCATCAAAAAGGACATAGTGAGTGGCACTAAGTAGTCAGTTGAGGATCACTTAACCAGAGAGGGGGAAAATGGCTGTGGAAGCATCCCTAAGACTTGCGCAATTGTATCGTTGTAATGTTTGTTTGTTTATTTATTTATTTAAAGAATTTGTATCCCGCCTTTCTCCCAGCAAGGGCACTCAAGGCGGCTTACAACATTAAAATAACATATACATTAAAATAATTAACAAATAATTAAAACAATTAAAACAAACAACCCCAGTGGGTCACCTATATTTACATTTGTTAAAAGCCATTTATTAAAAGTTAAAAGTCAGCCCACCATGTCAGACATTGAATGCTAGTCTAAATAAAAATGTGCCTCCTTAAAGAACATAAAAAAGGAAAAGGTGACGCCTGACAATCGGCGTATAAGACGCACCGGCGTATAAGACGCACCTTCCTTTTGGCCCTGGGTTTCAAGAAAAAAAGATTTAAAGCATTTTTGGGCCACTTACCGCTTGGCCGCTTAATTAACTAATTTACATAAATTGCACAAAAATACCAGGATCTCTTTTAAAACACACAGCAATAAGACACATGAACAAAATGCACAAGAACATATGTTGTTCAGTCGTTAAGTCGTGTCCGACCCTTCGTGATCCCATGAACCATATCCCGCCAGGCCTTCCTGTCCTCCACTATCTTCCTGAGTTCGCTCATTTTCATGTTCGTTGCATCGGTGATGCTGTCTAACCATACCCCAAGTACAAAAAAAAACCCGACTCAACTTTTTTCCACAAACCCACCCATGCACAGTTTCCAAAGTAAAAAACATATACCCCAAGTACAAAAAACCCCCAGACTCAACTCTTTCCCCCCAACCCACCCATGCACCGTTTCCAAAGTAAACAACATAAATCCCAAGTACAAAAAAAACCCCAGACTCAACTGTTACCCCACCCCACCTATGCACAGTTTCCAAAGTCTCCCCAACTAGGCCCAGTTCAGAAGCTTACCCAAGCTGCATTCATTCACCATCGGAGGAGAGCTGGGAGGACCACGCCCTCTGCAGCTCAGCTGAACTGAACTGAGGAACACAGCGGCCTCTACTGGCTGCTGAGAAGCTCAACTAATGCATGTGCATAAATTAACCCCGACAATCAGCTGTAGATCAGAAAGATTAGTCAGGGAAGAAAGCACAAGGGAGCTCTCCGGCTCCGGAAAAAACGCAGTAAGCCTGAAAATGCTTTAAAACGGGCAGGGGGGAGGGATATTTTTTGGTATCGGCGTATAAGACACACCCTACTATTTTAGGTCACAAATTTAGACAAAAAAGTGCATCTTATACGCCGATAAATACGGTAAGTCCAGTCGTGTCCGACTCTAGGGTGTGGTGCTCATCCCCGTTTCAAAGCCGAAGAGCCAGCGTTGTCCGAAGACGCCTCCGTGATCATGTGGCCGGCATGACTCTCCTTGCCGCAGTGCATAGAATGCAGCTGGAACACAGAGCGTTTTTTACCTTCCCACAAGCGGTACCTATTTATCTACTCGCATTAACATGCTTTGGAACTGCTAGGTTGGCAGGAGCTGGCCAAGCAACGAGAGCTCACCCCGTCACGGATTCAAAGTGCCGACCTTTCGATCGACAGCTCATGGTTCAGTTTTCTCTGAAGATAAATAGCATCTTCGGTCATTTAGAAGTATCTTCTATGTGAACAAGTGGACTATATTTTGTCTATAATTAGTTAGGCAGTCGTCATCTTTAGTGTACAGATGGGTGTGCAAACATCCGCGGGGGGAAAAGCAACTTGTACTGTATCTATTTACAAAGATACTGGTAAGTCCAATAGTAACATTTGTTTTTCACAATCAGTATACTTTCCATTCATTTTTATTAATAGCTTCATCTTTGTGTTTACTGCCAGCTCATTCTGTCAGGAAAGCATACTAGGTGTGATTTGACTGTCAGCATGTACATTTGCATGCAGTAGCAATCAATAATTTTCACAGCCGTGGAATATGGATACCTGCCAAGTTGACTCAAGGCCTATGGGTGAAATCTTTGCTCTGCTGAGATCAGTGGTAGCGTGCCGACTGACTTCAGCGCAGTCAGGTTTTCCCTCTGCAATTATTCCTCCCCTGCAACATGCCCTGTCCTGTTGATGGCTTTGATAATTCGTATTTGGCTGACACTCGCTTGTGTCGTGCACATGTCAACACAGCATATCACTGTATAGGGTACGCAGCATGGTGGAGCCATTCTATTCTTGAAACAGGAAGTGTATGGAATGTTGATGTGTTTATGATGAGGGTTGCCACCAAAATTTCACATAAAACAAAACTGGAACTGAATTTAAAAGTTCCTCTTCAGGCAAAACATCCAAGGAATTCCAAGGGTTTCAATATGACTAGCAACATTTCTCAAGGGAATTTGCATATGCCTACATACAATACTTGTTCTTTAGCTACAGTTTTATTTTAAATGAAGTCTATTCTTTTCGTTCTATAGAGAACCATGGTAGTATGGGAAGTATGCAAAGGATATAGGGAGTATTTGTTAATAACTAGTTTGACTGTACCCAAAATCTGTTGTAATCAATTAGTGACATAACCAAGCTATTTTATTTATTTATTTTTAATTTAAATAATTATATTCCACCTTTCCAGCCAAAAAGGTGCCTAAATTAGGATGCAGAGCATATAGAACAATTCAATACATAGTACCATCATTACAAAAGTCACTGTTGTGGGGTAAGAGACATACAATTTTCTGTGATATATGAATAAACAAGGAAACGTTGTGCCCATTAGCACAGTCAAACTTCTTTTGACAAAATCCATAGAGCTGGGGGGGGGGGCAGGCCCCTTTAGGAACATTTTAGGCCAGGCACTGGGATAACAGACAAGAAACAGGCTCTTCTTTAACATTTTGCAATTTTTACTGTTGTTATTATTCCTGTTACAAACCCCACAAGCAGCTTGCAAAGGAAATAGTAAATAGCAAGCAAAAATCAAAATATACAGAGTAAAAACTTACAAAGTAGAATATTCAGCAAATAAAGTTGAATAGTGGTATTAAAATATTATTAAAACAGCAATTCTTTAAAATCAACATAATGATTAAATATTAAAAACTTGTTGAAATAAAAAATGTATTTAACGTATATCTAGCAACAAAAAAGAGAGGGAGCCCAACAGTTGTCTGCAGGGAGAACATTTCAGAGTTTGATACCGTTACTGAAAAGGGCCCCATCCATCACCCTAAGTAGGGATAGGTTGCAGAGAATGACCACTGAAGCTTATCTCATGGGTAAGGCACATTGGGCTTACAGTATTTAGGTTCTAGCTATTCTGTATTTGATCCCCCCCTCCTCCTTCATGTACCCTTAGAACATCCTCATCACAAAATCCCTGGTATGGGCCCAGTGTTGACTTACCTACTGCAGTAGAGTGGACTTAATGTAGCCCTCCATCTGCATGAGATGGGTAACCTGTATGGTCTCTCCCAGGAGGAGAAATGCCACAATGCTGGAACCTTCAGTCCACTGCCATCACATAAAGCTTGTTTTTCTTCTCCTGTGCCCTCAAGTATCCAGAGCTGCATTATTAGTACCTCTGCATGTGAATTGACTGTCTGAGAGCCCAATCCTATCCCCCCCCCTATAGCATGCAGGCGCCCAAAATAGGCAGCGTTGTATGCTATTGGGGGAGGGGAAATCGGGAGGCTTGGGAGAGGCAAGGGAAAGTATTTTCCTTTACTCCTCCATAAGCACTTGATTGCCTATTGGTCTCCTCACACCGCCCGCTATATAGCAGACGCAAGTTTGAGGAGAGAAATTGGGCAGGTTGGGAGGCTCTGCAGGGGATAGCATCCCGGCGCATGTTGCTCATGCTGCAATACACCCCCTCCCACCTCTGACGTGCCTGCTGCCCTCCCCCCGGTCTGCCCAGGAACACCTTCCCCCTGGCCGCGAAATCTCCCCTCCCCACCAGTGCTCTGGGACTGGCATACCCTCTCCAGGCCTTCCTGTCCCCCACTATCTTCCTGAGTTCGCTCATTTTCATATTCGTTGCTGTCTAACCATCTCATCCTTTGCCTTCCCCTTCTCCTTTTGCCTTCAATCTTTCCCAGCATCAGAGTCTTCTCCAGAGAGTCCTCTCTTCGCATTAGGTGGCCAAAATATTTGTCGAGTCATTGAAATGACTTGAATCTGACTTGAGTCCGAGTCAATAGACTCAAGTCTACATCACTGATAATGATAGGTTGAAGTAGGTGAATGATGCTACATTACCACTGCTTTTATGCACCTCACCGCCATCACCCAACTCTTTTCTGACTGTGGCTAGCCACTCTCTGTTTTTGAAACCAAAAATCATGTTTGCATGTCTCTCAAGTTTCTCGCCTCCCTCCAGTTGTCCACTGGGGAAGAACCTGCCTACTTACCTTCCCCCTATCCCCACCACTAACATAGCTGGTGAGTGAATCAAATGGGGGGGGGGGCTTTTATTAACTGGAAAAGTGTTGGTTCAGCTTCCCCCCCTCTCCTTCAGTGGTCTTTTTTTTTTAAGCCTTCTGAATGGGAGTGGGAACTGAATAATCCTGGGCTATCAAGTTGGTGTGTGTTAAAACTGGCAGTTTGTTGTCTTTTTGTGTTCCTCAATGTGGAGGCCAGTACTGGCTTATTAATTCTTGTGTGTGTGATGTATCATCTTGTGTTCCTGAACTAGGGTGGGGAAAATATTCCTGGGTTATTTATGGGTGAAGCTTCTTTGTTTTGTTTATAGTAATCTTTTTAGCCAGGACAGGCTCTCTAGCAAATTAAATAATTGTTGGTTAGCAATATGTCATCTTCTACTGGGTTGTGATTGCTTTAAACACATAAGAATTAATAATCCAAGATTTTGCTTTTCTTCCCAGTTCAGATGCACAAAAGTCTCATTGCCATCACTACTTTTTTAAAACCCTGTTGATTGTCAAAAAGTGCTTATGGCATTGGTTTCAAGTAATTCTCTCTCTGTGTGTGTGTGTGTGTGTGTGTGTGTGTGAGTGTGAGTGTGTGTGTGAGAGAGAGAGAGAGAAATCTCATCCTTCTCTTTAAGCAACAAGAGTGTCTTGAACCAGCTCGGAACACTTCCCAATCTCTATGCTTCACCTAGTTGAGGGCTTGTGAGCACACTGAATGTTTGCACAGTTCATCTCTGGGTAAATAGCTTTACCAAAGATTATTTGTTACTTATCCTCATATTATGGAGTAGGCACAGTCACTCTCTGGAACATCCCTTATCCTGAATCAGACCACTGGTCCATTTAGCTCAGTGTTGTTTACACTGATTGGCAGCAGCTCTCCAAGGTTTCAGGTGGGTCTTTTCCAGCCCTACCTGAGATACAACAGATTGAGCCAGGAAACTTCTGCATGGAATGCATGTACTCTACCAGTGAGCTACAGCCTCATGCCTGGTAGATTCTGCTATGACCAGTAGGATTCAGACTATTCCAAAGATCTTAGATTATATCCTTTCCTTAAGAAAAAAGATCTATGGTTCACCATTCCTAGGTTAGGTTTAGCACCAACGAGATTGTCAATGCAATCCTATCCAATTTACACCACTGATGTAACCAGGAGGGGAGGGGAGATTTAAATCCCCTCTGAATCCCCCTTTAGAGGGGATTTGAATCCCCTTTCCGTTCTGGGGCCTCTCATTCTCGCTGCACCGCTGGTTACACTGGTGGTGTAAGTTGGATAGGATTGCGCTGTGTCTCAGGAAACAGCTCTGTCACCCTCAGGTGACATTCTGCCCCAAGATCTTATAGATTGCAAAACCGAAGTTATACTAAAGCATAAATGAGGATTATTCTACAGCCATAGTTTACTGGCAGGTGCTTATGTTGCTAGAGCTCTCCTTGCTTGGGTGGATCAGCTGAAGGAGCAACTTACAACTTACAGCAACTTACATAAACTACAGATTTATGAACTAAAATCTTTTATGCAACTTCATACCTTTCTCATATCAGAAAGTCATCGTGGGCTATAGTGCCGGAGGTGACAGCTAGGAAACTGTTGCGGCTTTGCTTCTGGAATACAGAGGCTACCATTCCTTTGGATATATTCCAATACATCTCATAGATAGGCTTACCATATCACCGACCGGGACGCTCCGTTTTGCCCTTAAGGGGCGCGGCGGGGGGAAGGGAACGAGAGCGCGCCCAGAGAATTGTTCTTTTCCCAGACCTGCCTTGGTTCCAGTCATACCACTGCTTTCCACAGGGCAAACCACAAGGATGGTTCAGCAAACAAAAAGGTGGATCAAGGCAACCCGTGCAATCTCACTGAGAGACCTCTCAGGGAGGCCGATACCAAAATTCAGCCCCTACCTGCAGGAAGTAATGGATGGGTATGGGGCTTCCTAGTATACCGTAGTTACGTTATAGAATTCAAAAGTTCTCCGAACAAACACATTTGTAATGTTTCAAATCTCAAAGAACAAGGAAAAAAGGCATCTGGTGGCACATTCAACCATCTGTTGCTTGTTCGGACAATAAAGTAGGTACAAAAGGCTCAAGTAGCATTAGAATAATTATTCCATAGTCTTTCTCGTTCCACAGAAAGATGGATGTCCAATGCCCATCCTTGATCTGAAGTACCTCAATGGTCTGGTGAAGCTGAGACCTTTACAAATTGAGGTGTTGGCCTCTGGTAGTGGTGGAATTTTGGCATCAGATCTGTAAGGTGCCTATCTTACAATTTCCATTCAGCCCTCATTCTATAAGTGTACCTCTGCTTCTGTCTCAACAGAGGGAACTATTAGTATCCATATTCGTACATTTTTAGATGACGTTTCGTCCACTTTTGTGGACTTCTTCTGGTGTAGAACAGCGGCGTGCTGTCGGGATGTCAATTGAGATAGAATGGCAACGAGAAACATTTAAACAGGATGAGGCGCTAAGGAAAAAGCATGTGAAGGTTCCAACAAATAATTAGCACCGGAAGTCCACGCTCTGGCTATGACCTTAGGTCAGTGCTTCTCAATTTTTTTCTCTCATGCCCCCCCTATGAAGAAGAAAAAATTTCGCGCCCCCCCTAATATAACTAATGCAATGTAACTAATGTAAAGGGGGGCTCGTTGCAATAGTTAGTGTGTATGCTTTGCGCCACTTACCTTGATTGTAGGAGCCTCCAGCGACGATCTAGTTCACCGACGATCTCTTCCGGGGAGCAGATCGTTCCTCTTCTCCCCGGCGTGAACTCTGTAACGCGCCTAGGAGCGCTTTGCAGAGTTCACGCATGCGCAAGACGACGATGTTGCCAATCGTCATCTTGCGCATGCGTGATTCACAGCGTGAACTCTGCAGAGCGCTCCTAGGCGCGTTACAGAGTTCGCGCCGGGGAGCAGAGGAACGATCTGCTCCCCGGAAGAGATCGTCGGTGAACTAGATCGTCGCTGGAGGCTCCTACAATCAAGATAAGTGGCGCAAAGCATACACACTAACTATTGCAACGAGCCCCCCTTTACGGAGCCTCGCGCCCCCCCTGGGGGGCGCGCCCCACTATTTGAGAACCGCTGCCTTAGGTAAACTATTCAGCTGTAGTTCTTACTCAACAGGCAGTTCTTTGAACAGTAAGAAGTCTTGACACAGTACAGATTCCTGATAAATTAAAAGATCCAGATGGAATGAGTGAAGCACCTCCAGCGTCTGGGTGTCATGAAACAGAGCACCACAGAATTCTCACTTCACCGGACAAAGAAGCCAAACTTAGGTGACACATCTAATGCTATATGAGGAAAATCTCCAGGAACGGCCATGGGTCTCTCCAGTCTCCTAGAGCCCATGGTGCAATACGTACACAAATTCCACTTCATCAGTTCTTACTTCAATTTCAGCACTTTTTCACACTTCAATTTTTTTTTTCAAACTCGCACATGTGATGGAATCTGTCATTTGATGGGAGTACCAGTGCAGAGTCAAGAATGGCCATCCAACGGCAAGAACAAAAAAGTTCATCGGTACAATGGATGCTAGTCGGTCAGGTTGGGGAACTAACCCACAGTCACAAACAATGCAGAGCAAATAATCAGTGGAAGAGTTGGAACTACATACTACTCCTAGAATTGGAAGCAATACATCTAATTTTCCATTCAGCCAGGATATGGGGCACCTGCCTTTTTGATATTGGCACCTGCCTTTCTCTCAAGGATTTCAAGGTGACGTATATGGTTCCGCTTCACCCTATTCTGCCCTCACAATAATTCTCTGACGTAATGCTTAGGGATATTTCATCTGGTGGTTGGAGGAAAGGGGTGATCTTAAAGATAGTTTTTCCAGAAAGATCTTTTTGGTAGACTGCCTCCTGCTGAACAGGAGTAGAATGTTACCTCTTACGTAGTGTCACCAGAAACAACTCAGAGAAGGGCAACCCACTGGTAAAAACTGTTTGCCCATTTTGGAAACTAGGGCTAGAACTTTCTACGTGCTCAAGTTCCAAAACTACAGGTAAAATAAAATACCCTAGAGTCCCACTTGTTACCTTACAAAGAGACATACTACTACTGCCTTTTTACGTTGCTTTCCTCCTGATACCATCAATTTGAGTCTTGGCTTCATCCAGAAGCAAAGTACAGGAAAAGTAATCCCATCCAAAGTATATGCTACTGTCACATCATGCATTACCTTAGGGAAAATAGCTGTCTCTCTCAAAAGACTGGTATTTGCATTCTCTGAACTAAATATGGAGAGTTCAAAGCAAAAGACTGAAAATTGTTGATGTTATCACTAACTGATACGATGTGCCACTCTGCCCTACAATTCAGTGGCCAAATTGCCCAGTTCATTACATTATTGCCTAAGCAATTTATCTGAGGTTACAGTGGGAAAACTAGTTATGCCAGGAACAGGAAAGGTGACTATTGGATGACAAATTTCTTTTCTAAAGTATGTTTTCTTCTAGAAATGTACTATAGATTCATATTTTATCATTAATATTTCTTATTTTTATGTCCCTGTTTTATAACCACTACCACCCCAAATATACAGTATTCACTGGTGTGAATGCTCTTTTTTTTATGATAGTAGATCTTTATGGCCTGAATTAGGAATATACTGTATGACAAATCATTATTCCAGTGAAGATCAGTAAGAGGTATGGTGTTAACCCTTTACTGTTTATGAAGTTTTACAGTTTTAATCTTCAGTAAATATTAATTGATGATGCTTCACTGCATAAAGTATCTGAATATTGTAGAATTCTTCCCTACTGTCGCATCTGATTTGTACTGTACATTGTCGTTTTCAAGAGTCTCCCTGGATACCTTGCTAAATCATCCTCAAATTGTGTCGACTGTTGTGATGTTAAGCAAAGTTATAGCTGCATAGTTATAAAGCATTCAGTTTCCCTTATTGTGACTAGTTCCACAACTTGTACTGTTTTAAATTGCCTGCAATTAGCATATCTCAACCTTATTTTTAGGTTTAAATTGCAGTGTGAGAGTGTACTCTCCTCTTAGCTAATTAGTGCTATCAAGGAACAGTAGGTTACCTCATTAGTACCATGTGCATTTAATTAAAGAAGAGAAAATTGGAGTTAACCTCATAGTTAACATTTTCACAGAGTGCTACAGTGCCAACACCTTCAATTGGAGTCACACCCCTGTGTATCTAATTATTCACTAGTGCCAAATAAGGTTAGCAAGGATACCACCATGCTGTTGACAAAATAATTTAGATGGAAAACCTGTTTGCTGCTTTCTGACATTGACATCAGGTTGGAATAGCCTCTCTGAATCTGGCTCCTTCAGAGTCTTAACTTAATATATTTTTTTTGTTTTGTTTCTCAACAAGTTTCCTTTCCATGCCTAGGGAAAAAAAGTGCAAATTAACTGGAGAAGAAAAGAAGAATTAGCACATTCTCTTGCACGTCAAAGAAATGACATTTGATATCAGCAACTTTTCTTTGAAAGCTATCACGCCATTTAAAAGCCTCAAGTTTTTAAGATATGTGGATGTAAAAAAATGTTTACAAATGATGACACTGAATATTTCTGTCAGGTGTGTTTTCTAATTTGTGCCTCGCACTGCTTGCTTTTGTTATATGAATGACTTACCACTTGATATATGAACTCAAATTTCACACACAATATTAGGTGTACACCAGTTCCATCCATCCCAATTGGATTGATGGCCCCTTCAGATGTTACACGTTTCATACACACATGATGATTGCTCACCTTTTTCACTTCATGTGTACATGCTGGAAAGACACAACTGCCTGTAGTTTCCCAGCGTGTGTACACTGCATGTATATGCAGTGAAAAAGATTCTTCTGAGTGAGTGTTACAAGTGATGTCTATATGGTTTTTCGTACAAAAACAGCACAGTCTGTGGAGAAAATGAGAAATGTTTCAAGAAGTCCTTACGTGAAGGGAGCTGGGTGCAAGACCGACACTATAAGCCTGTAATCCCTTTTGCAAGGACCCTACCTAATCTGATCTTTGCTTTGACTGGAAATGGCTTCATCTGCAGTGAGACTCGTGAACACAGAAACAAATATCTTTCTTTGAATGGCATGGATCTAAAATGGCATCTTTTATTATTAATGTAGGTATATTGTTTGTTGTCGTGGGTTGATTTCTGGAACAAAAGGGAATACATGTAAATGATGTTGGTTGGAAGACGTTTCTGTACTAAGAGTGGATTCAGGCAACTATGTGTTGGTTTTTGCGTGCTGGGATTTCCATGGATCCTAGACTCAGTACTTGACAGACTCCAGGGTTACTGCGCTTTTAATAAGTTAAGTTTTTGCATCTTGTCAAAAATGTAGTGGCTACTGATGTAATGGCCTGATACCTTCAGACAGCCTCATTCTATTGGGATTCCAGTGCCTGATGGCTTTAGAAATTATTGAGAAATAGGAAAAAGATAATTGTCTATATCTACCCGTAAAGGAGTCTTGATCAAATAAAGTGCTTAAGGGAATGCTTACCTTAAGCATTTGCATGATCTCTCATCCCAAAGACTTTAATAGGATTAAACTGAAATGCTTTACCAAATATGGATTGGAGGGGTTCCCCCCCCCTTTAAACTTATCACATGCTTATGTGCTTTGGTGAACTGGTTACTCAGTTTGCAGAATAATATTGCTGAATTGCATAGATTTGTTTGATATCCTAGGTTAGAATAAAATTTCTGGTTTATCTATATGGTTTAAGAAAAATTCAACAGCGTGGTACAGATTTAGATTTATTTCCATCTTAGCCCAAGGTCTCAACGTGGCTGCAAATACAGACTTGTTTGATTTTATCTTCACAACCACCCTGTGAGGTAACTGGGTTGTGAAACCGTGACTTTCCAAAGGCCACACAGAAAATTTAATGGGTGGGATAGAATTTGGGCCCACATGCCAGAAGTTACAAGGTTCTCATTCCCTGATCGCAGGGAAGAGAAGCCAAAGACATGGCCACCCCTCAGCCGCTTAAACAGCCGCAACCTTTGTCCCCCCCCCGACTGGGTGGCATGTTGCCACACACACCCCCTTAGTACACTACTGGCTACAATTCAAAGAGCTCCTGTAAGGACACCCCATGGCTTGTCCTCACTTAGTAGGAATTTTGACTTTTTTTTTCTTTTTAAAACAGCCTATGTTGTGTTGCAAATGTCTTTTGAAGCTGAACTAGATGGACTTATGCTGGAGGGACCCAATTTTGTGCTAGGATTACGATTATGAGTGTAGTGAGTTTTTTGGTTTAGCAATCAAGGTCTGCTTTAAAATGCCATGATTTTTCAGTTCTTTCTTACCTAAGTAGTGTTGTTGCTTAAGTGTATAATTTCCCAGTTTAAGATTCTAATAAAGAACACTGTATTCTGGACTGTTCTTTCCCCTCCCCACCCCATCCCCAATTTTTCTCCATCTTAGATTACAATCAGGCTATAGAAGAACAACTCACTCCCTCTCCCACCCATCCATCATGTTACCTGGCTGCTACAGTGGCAGGCAGGGTTGGTGGACTCTTCCCCCCCCTCCTCGGTATCCAGAACACAGCTTTGTCAGTGTTCCAGAGTGTCATGTGTTTGTGAGAAACTTCATTTCCCAGAATCCTTTGCACCTGCGATGCTGCTGTAGCAGCATTCTAGATACTAGAGAAGGAGATGATCAACCTCCTTGCCACCATAGCAGCTGTGTAAATGGCAGTTGGGGATTCATAGGAGGGTTTGGGGAAAGGATTAGGATGCAGAAGGGATGCACAACCTAGGCAACATGCTGCCTTCCCTTAGCCCCACACTGCAAAATTGCAAACAAATTTAGAACTTGGGGGAGGGAGATTTTCTTCCAGCATTTTTCAGTGTTGTTCATATTTGCTGGCCCAATTCTGATTCAAGCCAGTGAGAGCTAACAATCAGAATACCTGATAAAGTACTGTATACTATCGGCAAACTCCATAAAGAGTTGAGGTATCTCTCTCTCTCTCTCTCTCACACACACACACACACACACACACACACACACACACACACACACACACACACACACACACACACACACACACACACACACACACACACACACACACACACACACACACACACACACAGAGCAGGCAAAAAACAAAAGCATGAGGAAAACGGAAGGCATGACAGAATAAACAGTTGGTAATCCTTTTAACTAGGTTCCATAATATCAGTCACTATAGCCACTCTACGTTCCATAGCTAGTTGAAAGAAATTAGCTAACTGGTTGATGGTCCATTTGTTGGTAGATGAAAGTAAAATCAGGACAATATCAGAATCAGACTTCCCTTGCAAATTTACCAACAGAGAGTTCAGAATGTTTAGCCTAAGGTCATTGTACCAAGTGCAGTGTAAAAGCACATGCGCTAGGGATTCTGTATCTACCCAGTTACATAAACAACGGCCCTGTGCCTTGGAGGATCGATCAAATCTATATTCCATTAAGCTGGAGGGCAGGGCGTTGCCTCTGGCCAGAAAGAGTGCACGTCTTGCCTGAGGATTATCAATTGCAAAAAGATATCTAGGGCTTTTCCTGAAAATGCATGGAAGCTGCAGATATAAAGGCGAGCAGGTTTTATCCACTGTAGCAAAAACTTCCTGTCTCTCGATGTCAATGAGTCTGTTCAGCGAGATCTTAATAGCAGAGGTCAAAGTGACTGAACCTAAAAGGTCCGATGAGAGGCCAATAGACTGAATTTTCTTAATGAAAAGAGTATATCCTGAACAATAAGAAAAGTCTGTTAAGATGCCTTTGAAAAAGGGAACACTCTCTGCCAAAGAGCACATGCGAAACCAAAACTTAAAAAACCTGATCCAAATCAAAAATTGTAAATGATATTGGCCCGCCTCAAGGCATAATGCTGCATAGGATACACAATGAGGAAGACCAAAAATTTTATATAGAAAGGAAGACTGGATTCGGTCCACATCAATATTAAAGGCAGAGAGCCAAATCTGGGATCCATATAATACTTGGTTTACTACCTTGGCATTAAATACTCGCAGAACTGCCGGAATATAGGCAGCACCCTGGGTATAAAAAACCTGATAATAGCCTGGTTCGTCAGTTTGGCTGTTCTTATTGCTGCTATACAGTGAGTAGACCATTGATGTTTGTAATGGTAAAGGATACCCAGATACTTGAAGGTCTTAACTTGTTGTATGGCTCTTCCACCAAATCGCCATGAGCAAAGCTTCTAAGACTTCCCAAAAACTATTATTTTAGATTTGTCAAAGTTAAATAGCTGATACATCCTTGGATGAGACGTTTCAAGCCTATTCTGGTTCGGGATATTAGAACCATATCGTCTGCATATAAAAGAATTGGAACCGGCAAAGAACCTATCTTAGGGCAATGTGAATCCAAATTAGTCAAAAAAGGGGCTGAATCATTAATAAATAGGTTGAAAAGGGTCGGAGCAGGGACACAGCCTTGCTTAACACCTCTGTTAGTAGGAACTTGTTCACAAAGCGAACCGTCCCTTTTCAACCTAATACGGCAAGATGTATTGGAATAAAGTTTTTGGATTAGTTGTAGCAGCCTTTGGTCTATCCCAAGTTCACCCAACTTACTCCAAAATATAGTCCTATTAACCAAATCAAAGGCAGCTTTGAGATCAAGAAACGCTGTATATAATCGGGTGTGTGGTTGAGATACTTGTTTAGATATTAGGTATGATAAAACAATACAGTGATCCATAGTGGATCAGCCTGACCTAAATCCTGCCTGCTCTGTCCCAATAATGTTGTTAGTGTCCAGCCAAGCTGCCAATTTAGTAAGAAGCTGGGAAGCATACAGCTTTCCCACAATCCAAAGGAGACTAATTGGTCTGTAGTTAGCTGGAGTAGTTCTGTCTCCTTTTTTATAAATAGGTACTACAATAGATTGGGTCCAAGAGCTAGGTATACGCCCCGTGTTGTTTACTAGGATAAATAGTTTAGCGAGAAAGGGAGCCCACCAGGATGGAGCTGCTTTAAGCGGGTCTAAAGGGATCAAATCCGAACCAGCTGCCTTCCCTGCCTTAAGTTGGCTGATTAATTCTATAACTTCAGATGGTTCAACTGGAGGCCACTCTGGTACACTTTTTTCTGTTCTGTTCTGTTCTGTTATGCCAATAAAGATTGATTGATTGATTGATTGATATAAAACCTGTTACAAATTGGATCCAAGAGTATAAAACTGAGGAACGATTACAGCTCTCATTTCTTTGGGGTGACCCATAGTCTAGACCAGTGGTGGCCAAACTTTCAACATGGATGCTGGCCCTTTAAATGGATGCATAGGTGAGAGGGCATTTCAGCAGGTGCAGCTGCTTTAGCAGCACCATCAGTACCTGCAGCTGCCAACATTCTGTCTGGTCACCCCTGGTCTAGACATTAGACACACCAACCACATGTAGCTAGTAGAAGTAATGATGTGGTCTGAACTTCCAGTAATATTTGTAAAATCAGCCCTATTGGATCCATTAGGTACACAGATGAAGAAAGATGGTGCCTTTTTACTGAACCAGTATTTGGTGCAGGCAGGTTTTCAGGTTACACCAAATTTATCAGTCAGCAAGGGTATTTACTGCTTTGTACACAGTTGTTTTAACAGTGCAGCTAGATGGCAACTGTATGGAAATACTCAGCGCAGACTGTGGTAAAGAAATTGTCATCTGTTCTGAAAAAATGTTGAACATAGAAATCAGTTTTTCTCTTTACAGCAGGGGTGGGGAACCTATTTGCGGTGGGGGGGCATTTTCCCATGGGGAAAATTGGCTGCGGGCCGGCCGTTAGGCCACCCGAAATTTTTTTGGGGCCCCACCGTAAATTTGACCCCCCACACGAATTTACCGCTCTCCCTCCCTACCACCTACCACTTGCTCTCTCTCTCTCCCTCCCACCCACCCATGGACCACTCTCCCTCCCACCCATGGACCACTCTCTCTCCCGCCCACCCACCCACGGACCACTCTCCAACTTACCTGAGGCTCCGGGCCGCCGCCTCTTCAAAGCGGCCTTTCTGGACCTGCGCAGAGCGCCGCTGAGGCTGAGATTGCCCTCTCGGCCTCAGCGACGCTCTGCGCAGGTCCAGAAAGGCTGCTTTTAAAGGGAGTCGGCGGGCGGCGGCGGAGCCTCCGGTCCCGTCCCGTGCGGGCCAGATCGGTCCAGTCCCGTGCGGGCCCGGACCGGATCGACCCGCGGGCCGGAGGTTCCCCACGCCTGCTTTACAGAATAAAATAGGAAAATGTGACTTACATTCAGTCTTTAAGGTACACACAAAATATTATTAAAATATGTAGGCACAATCTAACACAGCGGCTAACATATTTATATATGCTTAAATATATATTGTTTTCAGTGGACTTAGGCACACAGATCTCTGTGATGGACATGTCCTTACATGTTCGAAAATAAAATAATATTAGTGTAAACGTGTCTCATGATTTGGATGAGGGCTACTATTGTGATTTATGAATATTTGGATACAGACATCTTGACATGATACTGATCTGATACTGACATGTATCAGAAAACAAAAAAGTTAAGCAAATTTGCTTAAGGTTTATCTTTTGTTCAGTTAAATGTATTTTGTCAGGCAAGCCTGTAAGATAATCATATTTCAGTGCAAAGTTAGTATACCAGAAAATCACTTTTTAAAGTCTTTTGTGGTATGATTCCAATTACTAATAACAGTCATGTGAAACTAATTTCAGTATGTTCCTTATTTACTGACTGATTCTGTCTGATTTCCACACATAAATAAGTTCACTGTTTCAATGGGATTTACATGTGCAGAATTGCAGGGCTTTTTTAAAAGAATGTTTTATTTAAGCACTGTTCTTGTGTGGTGGAATAAATCCAAATGCTAGTTTTAATTCATTTTATGGCACCCATTAGCTACAAACCAGGTGTTCCCTGGCAGAATATTAGAGGCAAAAAGGGACCAATATTTCAGCAACCTGTTTTAAAGGAGTGTGCATAACACTGTACGTAGAAAACTTGGCAGGTGCCCAATCAACAAAGAACAAAATTTTTATATGGCATGGCTCCCCTTTTTGATATTAAACTTTTACATCCAAAAAAGAATCAAGTTGTGTTTTAATATGAAATGTATGGTACGTTGTATGAGAGTGAATAATGGATGTTGTACCATATTCAAGTTAGCATTTCATAGCTGTGTAAATATATTTTTGCTATACAGTGCATTGTCCTTGTCCTATAATCTTAATGGAATTTCTTGTGTTCTTACAAATCCATTTGCCAGATGAGGTTTTTTTATATGAAATAATTTACTTTAAAACCATGTTCAACTTTATGAAATTAATATCTGTACAGCACAATCCTGTGTAACTCTTGCACCAGTGTAACAGTAGATCCACCGGTGTAAGTGCACTTATGCCTGTGTAACTTGCCATATGTCGATGGACGCAAAATGGAAACCAGCGTAACCCCTCTTGGACGCAGTGCACACGCAGTTCGGATGCAGGACAGACACCAGCACAACTCCGCCAGCGCAGGGGGCATTCTGGGGGTTCTGAATGCCCCATGCACCTGCAGAGTTATACTGGCGTCTGAACTGCGTCTGAGAGGGGTTACGCTGGTGTCCGTCCTGCGTTCATCATTGTATGGCAAGTTACACTGGCATAAGTGCACTTACATCGGTGGATCAACTGTTACACAGGTGCAAGAGTTACATAGGATTGCGCTGGTAATTACATAAAGTTTATTACTGTATTTTAGGTAGCCAAACATTTCTTGTTTATAGAACTGTAAACCAGACAGTTTTGTCTAGTTTGCTAGACTTGTGAAGTATAAAGCTGTGCGTATAAAGGACCGCTCTAAATGCTGTCATGTCTGCAAATAGTTATTTAAAATAAAATGTTGTAATGGTTTGAGGAATTCAATACATTGCATTTTTGGTCTTCCTAAATACGTTGCAGCAGCAATTATAATTTGGCGGGGCAGTGAGAATCAGCCCAAATAAAGATTCAGAATGAGTTTTGATTTCTTTCCTTACTTGATGCCTCATTTTAACTCATTTTCATGGGGCCCAATCTGGCCCCCAGGGGCTTCCTATATGGCACCCAGCATAGTCCCTGATCCCATGGATCCCCTTCCTAATTATACAGCTCAATGGCTTATTACCCATATAAGCTGAGACACAATCAAATGACTCGTTAACCCCTTCGTCCCCTGTAATCAGCAGCAGGGGCTTTGGCAAAAGTTCTTCCTTATCATACAGTATATTTCAACCATGCACTCCACTGTTCAGGAAAAGGGCCCTTCAATCCTCCCTCTCTTCAGTGGGAAGAGCATTCACAGGTCAGTGCGGACTTGAGCCAACTCTATAGTTGGTTCAGGTCCATGTTTGACCCATAGCGGCTGCTGGGGCTTACTCTGGAGCAAGGGAACAAATATCCCTTTATCCCAAAGAGGCCTCAACGTGCCAGAACTGCCCTGCGGGAGCAGAAAACTACATTGGCGCCGCTGCGTCGCCAAGTGGAGAGTTAGGATTGGGATGTAAGACGAAGTATTCTTGAATTAATCAACAAGTTCTTGACAAATGTTGAGCCTGTTAAACAGTTACTGTCTGGGTTTACGATAGCTTGAGTGAAAATAGTGTCTAAGAGGGTTTGATCAGAGGCTGTGAGCAATGCCAAGTAGGAAAAAGTGAGAGAGAGAAGGTGGTGAAGGGTATAGGCAAGATTATTGAGGGGCAGTGGGCACGGTAATTAGGCAGCTTGGTCTTGCTTTTAGAAAATACTGTCTATTAAAGATGATCATCTGTTCAAGGGAGGATGTAATATCTGTTGAAGTGGCTAGATCAGCGATTTTAAGCCTTTCATCTTACAGCACACTGACAAGGCACTAAAATTGTCAAGGCACACCATCAAGTTTTTTTTTTTTTACAATTGACAAGGCACACCTCACTGTAGGTGGGGAGTTCACATCCCCCAATGGCCCTACTAATAAATGACCCACCCCCAAACTCCTGCAGCATGTCTGCAGATCATTCTCAGCACACCAGTGCACCGCAACACACTGGTTGAAAATCACTAGGCTAGAGAGCGGGGAAATGCCAAGGGAGACGGAAGTCTTTCTATGGCCAAAGGACCCATGTGAATCTGGACAATCATCAGTTGTAAGGGGAAGTATGGGGAGGTGAGGACCATCTTGACTTAAATTAGGGAATAGCAGAGCACTCACAAGGTTGAAACAGTCCACAAGTGGAACTGCTGTCTATGGTTATGAAGGTATGGTGCAACTAACAGGAGTTGTTGGCATTTCCAATAGAAAACCTACCACATGTACCTCTCTCTGCCAGGAGAACATGTAATTTATCAGGTAAAGCTTCAGGATGAGTCAAGTTGTTCCAGGAGCAACTTTTCACCCCAACTTGTCCACCTACACAGGATGGGTTTTAACCACCCCTCCATTCTGATCTTGATAGCTAGTGTGCAATTGTTATTTCTTTTTCATATTAAAGTTGTGGTCCATTTAGTACCTGCTATCAGTGTCTTTTTATTTCCTTCTCTCTGAAATAATGACATTGTGAGGTAATTTTCACCGTTTCTTCAGTCCCAGCTATCGCGCTCCTTTACCTATCCCTTGCTTCCCCCAGCGTGCTGATGTGATGGTTGCTTTTATATGCAAATGTGGACTTTTGACTAGTAGTAAAGACAAAGACTAGTAACTAGGTTAAATTGTTCTCTTTTTTAGGCGTGTTACCCTGGAATTAATAACAGTTAATTGCAGGACTACATATTGCCTAATGTGTAGTAATGAAACTCAGCTACTGTTGCTGTTGTCTTCACTGAGCCAACAACCCAATATGTATCCTCCCAATTTTGTAGAGCTTGTTGAAAGGTTAGCTTTAGAAAAGCAATTTCTAATGCAACACAGATTTTCATGAACATTGCATTAAATTTCATCTGCTGTTAATTTTTGCTCCATTTCCGGATTAAGTTCTGAACATCTTGCTTTGCTTTGTTACAATAATAAGATAAAACATTTGCTTATGTGAAGCACTAACAGATTAACAAAGTCATTTTTACTGTTAGTGAAATTATATTCAGCTCTTTGTTTACCTGCGCACATTTGGAATAGTCTGGTATAATTTGAGTTCACGCTGGAATACCTGCTCTAAAACATCCATGTTTCTCCTCCCCCTCCCCCCTCACCTTTACTGGAGCTTATAAGGCTGGTATCCTGATTCTGAACCCTTTTACATTCAAGTAGGTATACTTAAGATCACAACCTGAATGTCAATGCACCATTTGAAAACCTTCCAAGCAATCGTTGTTTATCTACAGCCCAATCCTGTCTACCCGCTGGACTGGCGGAACGCCTGTTCTGCCACTCCAGGGTGTCGAAAACGTGCCCCCCCTCAGCAGCCATTTTGCAGTGTTATCCACCAACCCTTCTCAGAATTCCTGTAGTGCCCACAGGCTCAACAAGGACTCCTGCTCTAAGGCCAGGGCTATGTAGGGTTTGATATATGGGGATTAGCCTTTGAAGATCAATTGATTGAATATTCAGGTCAAATACTGTGCCTCAGAGCAATAAAGATGCATTGCAATGCATTCTGGAGCTGTTTTGGGAGAGGGAGGGGGAGTCACACGACCAGGAAGAGGCTTCCAGATCATGATTTCAGCTTGTTTAGGCAAGAACATGCAGAAGTTTCAATCTAAAAGGTAAGAAACTGCTTTTTCCCCGTTCTTTTTCTTCAGGTTTTACAGTTGAGCCCCATATCCACGTTGAACAAATCCGCGGATGCGAGATCCACAGATAGCGGGGGTCCATGGTAGATCAATCTATCAGTTCTCATTTTGATTCCTCCTTAGTCTTTTCTAAAAGTCATATTGTGCAAACAAGCTCCTATGTTTCTCTCATTAATATTGCTCGAGATCATGTCAGAGGATCAGAATGTCTGTAGCAAACACAATCACCAGTTGACATTTGTCCATCTCATGGCTTGGTGAAGTTGTTAATGTAGATTAGCTTTTGGTGTTGCACATATCCTAAAATCCCAAAGGTGTGACTGATTACAAGAGGTACAGTATCATTAATTTGAACTGGAAGTGCATTTCTAACTTTGATTCAAATATTCTATCATATAACCATCTCAATACTTCATAGATAAGACCACTTTTTGTTCTTGGATAATGTGGACATCCCAGACAGTTCATCATATGCCTAGGATGGGAGTGGTAAGGGAACAGAAGACCCATACCCTGTTTTCCCAAAAATAAGACAGTGTCTTATATTAATTTTGGGCAGCAAAATGGCAGATGCGCTTCAATGTAAGTAAGTGTAAAGTGATGCACATTGGGGCAAGAAATCAAAACTTCACATACACGCTAATGGGTTCTGAGCTGTCTGTGACGGATCAGGAGAGAGATCTTGGGGTGCTGGTGGACAGGTCAATGAAAGTGTCGAGCCAGCAGCGTCACTAGGGCGCGCGCCGCCCTAATGACCCCCGTGCCGCCCAACAGCACTGAGGCTCCACTGCTGTCTGCTCCGGAGACATCCTCGCCGGCCGGCTGTCTTGGGCAGGAGGAGGCCTCGGAGCGTCCGCCCTCGGCGGAGCTCCAAGGCCATCTGAGGGAGGCCCGATGCGTGACGTCATATTTATAAGTTTTCGCGCATGCGCAATACGTTTCTGAGGGCAAATTTGCCCTCAAATGTTCTGCGCATGCGCTAAACCTTGTAAATATGATGTCGCGCATCGGGGTTCCCTCAGAAGGCCTTGGAGCTCCGCCAAGGGCGGACGCTCCGAGGCCTCCTCCGAGGCGTCGCTGGAGCGCGGCGGGAAAGGCGGACCACCTGCGCACGACGCGCGGGTGCACGCGCGGATCGCGCGTCACCCATTGCGCGCGTCGCCCCAGGCGGTCTGCCCTTCCCGCCGCGCTCCAGCGACGCCTCTGTGTCAACCCAGTGTGCAGCGACTGTGAAGAAGGCCAATTCCATGCTCGGGATCATTAAAAAAGGGATTGAGAATAAAACGGCCAATATCATTGCTCTATACTTGCCCTAGTGTGGAAAATAAACAGGAGCACAAACTGTGGCAAAAGAAGTGTAAAAAGATGATACGGGAGGCCAAGAAAGACTTTGAGGAACATATGGCAGGCAACATAAAAGGGAATAATAAAAGCTTCTTCAAATATGTTAGAAGCAGGAAACCTGCCATGGAAACGGTGGGTCCGCTGGATGGTGAGGGAGAGAAAGGGGTGATAAAAGGGGACTTGGAGACTGCAGAGAAATTAAATGAATTCTTTGCATCTGTCTTCACGGCAGAAGACCTCGGGCAAATACCGCTGCCGGAACGGTCTCCCCTGAATAAAGAATTAAGTCAAATAGAGGTTAAAAGAGAAGACGTCTCAGACTTAATTGACAAAATAAAGATCAGTAAATCACCAGGCCCGGATGGCATCCACCCAAGAGTTCTGAAGGAACTCAAGAATGAAGTTGCTGACCTCTTGACCCAAATATGCAACTTGTCCCTTAAAACGGCCACTGTGCCAGAGGATTGGAGGATAGCTAATGTCACGCCAATCTTTAAAAAAGGAAGGAGGGGGGACCCGGGAAACTACAGGCCGGTCAGCCTAACATCTGTTCCAAGGAAGATGGTGGAAAGTCTCATTAAGGATAAAATCTTAAAATACATAGAAGAACAAGCTCTGCTGAGAGAGAGTCAGCATGGCTTCTGCAAGGGGAAGTCTTGCCTCACAAACCTGTTAGAATTTTTTGAAAAGGTCAACAGGCATGTGGATGCGAGCGAACCCGTGGATATTATATATCTGGATTTTCAGAAGGCGTTTGACACGGTCCCTCATGAAAGGCTCCTGAGAAAACTCCACAGTCAGGGAATAAGAGGGCAGGTCCTCTTGTGGATTAGGAACTGGTTGAAGACCAGGAAACAGCGAGTGGGAGTCAATGGGCAATTTTCACAATGGCGAGAGGTGAAAAGCGGTGTGCCCCAAGGATCGGTCTTGGGACCGGTGCTTTTCAACTTATTCATAAATGACCTGGAGTCGGGGATAGGCAGTGAGGTGGCCAAGTTTGCAGATGACACTAAACTTTTCCGGGTGGTAAAGACCAGCAGGGATTGTGAAGAGCTCCAGAAGGACCTCTCCAAACTGGGAGAATGGGCAGCAAAATGGCAGATGTGCTTCAATGTAAGTAAGTGCAAAGTGATGCACATTGAGGCAAGAATTTCACATATACGCTAATGGGTTCTGAGGTGTCTGTGACGGATCAAGAGAGAGATCTTGGGGTGCTGGTGAACAGGTCGATGAAAGTGTCGACCCAGTGTGCAGCGGCTGTGAAGAAGGCCAATTCTATGCTCGGGATCATTAAAAAAGGGATTGAGAATAAAACGGCCAATATCATTCTGCCTTTGTACAAATTGATGGTAAGGCCACATCTGGAGTATTGTGTCCAGTTCTGGTCACCACACCTCAAAAAGGATATAGTTGAATTGGAAAAGGTGCAGAAAAGAGCGACCAGAATGATTCGCGTGCTGGAGCACCTCCCTTACGAGGAAAGGCTACAGCGTCTGGGGCTTTTCAGCCTAGAAAAAAGGCGCCTGAGGGGGGACATGATTGAGACTTATAAAATTATGCATGGGATGGAGAGAGTGGATAGAGGGAAATTCTTCTCCCTCTCGCACAACACCAGAACCAGGGGACATGCACTAAAATTGAGTGGAGGGAAAGTTAGAACAGACAAAAGAAAATATTTCTTTACCCAGCGTGTAATTCATCTGTGGAACTCCTTGCCACAGGATGTGGTAATGGCATCTGGCCTAGATGCCTTTAAAAGGGGTTTGGACAGATTCATGGAGGAAAAGACCATCACAGGTTACAAGCCATAAGCAACCTCCTGGTTTTTAGAAGTGGGTTTTCTCTGTGCCAGATGCAAGGGAGTGGCGACTGGACACAGGTTATCTTGTTGTCTTGTGCTCCCTGAGGCATCTGGTGGGGCCACTGTGTGACACAGGAAGCTGGACTAGATGGGCTTTTGGCCTGATCCAGCAGGGCTCTTCTTATGTTCATTATGCCCTTGTACAAATCAATGGTAAGGCCGCATCTGGAGTATTGTGTCCAGTTCTGGTCACCACACCTCAAAAAGGATATAGTTGAATTGGAAAAGGTGCAGAAAAGAGCGACCAGAATGATTCGTGGGCTGGAGCACCTCCCTTACGAGGAAAGGCTACAGCGTTTGGGGCTTTTCAGTCTGGAAAAAAGGCGCCTGAGGGGGGACATGATTGAGACTTATAAAATTATGCATGGGATGGAGAGAGTGGATAGAGGGAAATTCTTCTCCCTCTCGCACAACACCAGAACCAGGGGACATGCACTAAAATTGAGTGGAGGGAGAGTTAGAACAGACAAAAGAAAATATTTCTTTACCCAGCGTGTAATTCATCTGTGGAACTCCTTGCCACAGGATGTGGTGATGGCACCTGGCCTAGATGCCTTTAAAAGGGGTTTGGACAGATTCATGGAGGAAAAGACCATCACAGGTTACAAGCCATAATCAACCTCCTGGTTTTAGAAGTGGGTTTCTCTGTGCCAGGTGCAAGGGAGTGTGAACGGGAAACAGGTTATCTTGTTGTCTTGTGCTCCCTGAGGCATCTGGTGGGGCCACTGTGTGATACAGGAAGCTGGACTAGATGGGCTTTTTGGCCTGATCCAGCAGGGCTCTTCTTATGTTCTTATGTTAATTTTGGCTCCAAAAAAATTCAGTAAGTCTTATTTTCAGGGAGGTCTTATTTTCCCAACCTGTGGCGTGACCCCCCTGGCCAGCAAGGCCTGCAAGGAGGCTGCAACCTTGCAGAGTCTCTCTAGCACGTCGTCTCCATGGTGGAGGACTCAAGTGCAGGCCTTCCAGGCCTTGCTCGGGAAAGAATTAAGCTTTAATCGGTCAAAGTAAGTGCTGGGGGGTTGTTGCGGGGGGGGGGTGCCGGGGGGTCGCGTCCGTCTGGCTGATGATCCTAGCTAGGTCTTACTTTCGGGGAGGACTTATATTGATGAGTGCCAGCAAAAATCTTGCAAAAATGACAGTAGGTCTTACTTTCGGGGGAGGTCTTTTAGGGAAAACGGTATTGCTTCTGTTCGTAGATTGGTTTAGATGAGGTGTCAGTCTGGGAGCAATCAAGAAGACCTGCTATACCAGTCCTCTGTATAAATTTGACAGAAAAGTATCAGTTAAAATGGGTAATTACCCAGTGATAATCCATTTCTCTCATTATTTTCCTACTGTTTTAGGGAATTCCTATGTTTTTGATTATATTTTAGCTTGTTTTTATCATACAAAGTCTTCATTGTTTCTGGTGTAACAGAGCGTCTTCTGAAACTTTCTCCAACTTCTAGCCAAAATGTTGATAATCTTGCCCAGATTTAGGTGAACGTTGAAGGAAAGGCAAATTGTATGAATAACACGATATGTACTTCCTTCTTTACAACATCCTTTTTAATTTTTTGATTGCTGTCTGCATGCTCTGTACCACTTTTGATTGTCCATAGATGGCTTTGAGTAAATACAGGCAATCTTGCAGTGTCCTTCACCTTAATCTAACATTCTAGGCAGCATTCTGAAAGCTTAACAAAAACAGCATTTTTTCATTTAATGTAGTTATGACCGAGTCTAATCCAAAGTAAGCAAAACATATTTAAGATCACATCAAGTGCCTGTGACATAGAATGGTGTGACTAGAGTGTCGGTAATTAACTTGTTTGTATAAATTACTAATTCAAGCCAGTTTTTTTTCAAGCATTGATTTAAGATGCTGTGCGACAATCAAAGCATTAGAGGTACACAATGCTCCCCCCCCCCCGTTCCGGTTTAGAAAGGAGTGAAACAAAAAATTGAGAATGACCACTGGATACCCAACAATAAATCTTTGTTTCCCTCTCATTTAATGTTCCATATCAGGCTTGGCCTCTAGATCAGGAGTTCTCAGCCAATGGTACTAGTACCACCAGTGGTACTTCGGCCGAGTGCTGGTGGTACTCGGACCGCCGGACCCCTGCTCCAATGGAGTGCTTTTGGTGGCTCGTTTTCACTCCCGAGAGGCTCCTGCCTTTGGCCGAGCCTCTCAGGAATGCTGAGAAGGGCCCTCCCACCCGCCCAGAACCTCCTACCTGCGTTTTCTGGCCTCTGAAAACCCAGAAGTAACTGGCAATGATATTATCGCCAGTCACTTCTGGTGGTATGCAGCAGGAGAGTGGCACTGGAGCTGGTACTCGGCCAGGAAGGGATTGAGAACCCCTGCTCAAGATCTTCACCTGCACAGTCAGACTAAGAGGATCTTCACCTGCACAGTCGGACTGAGAGGTTCAAAATTCTATGTTCCACCTTTGAACAAGGATTGGATCCTCCCCTGCTTCATTTCATTTTATCAAGGACAGGGGCAGTGGAGAGAGTCCAGTTTGCACGGAGTGTGGTGCAGTATGCATAGAGTCCTTGGACACTCCCTTACATCTGTGTTGCATCATGGGAACAGTAGCTTCTTCTTGCAACAGAATGCTTGTAGTAGAAAGGCAGGGATGCAGGAGCACACAAAAGGCATACTGAGTGTCTGCTTCTCCCCGTGATGTGATTTGACATTGGCCTAGGTTATGGCTGCTACATGAAGAGCTGAAATATATTGATATATATTTTACCTCTGCTTCCAGCATTTCTATTATCTGATACTAGACATTTCTGCTTTTATGCAGAAGTATGAAGAGTTGAATAGTGCTCTTTCTAGCTTGTGATAATTTCACTTGTGTAGAAAAGCTATCGTGTAGGTCAGGAATAGAGCTGCTTATTGAGAAATAAGGACCATATCTGGATATGCAAATACTATGAGCTGGAGGGCCATGGCTAACTGGCATATTTTAGCTGCATATAATTAAAGCAATTTGCATGTAATTTCATGAAGCAGGATGATGCCAGATAGTAGAAAAGTTGCGCTTGGGGGCCTTTTCAGACTTTTTTCAAAAAGCAATAATTATGCAGTTTGTTACTCAGTTGTTATGCGTGAATGGGACATCTTTCCTCAAGGTTGAACTTCTGATGGAGGGCTATCTCATATTCCAGAACTCAAACAGCAATGTTTTGTTGCTACGACAATGTGCCCTCTCACCTTACTCGTACATCAGTTATGATGATAGAGAGTACTGTTTGAAAAGTCATTGGCACCAATTGGCTAGTATCTATAGTGTCACTAGAGAAAAGCAATACAATCCTCTGCCATTCTTTTGTACTCAAAAATGTTAAATGCAGTACTATATATGCTTTATAATATGATTTTTAGGAGCCTGAGAACTCTTCAGCTTTCTCCCTTCAAAGACAAGATCTCCTAGCTCTATGAATAACTTTCCCAAAGGAGTGGTGGATATTTATTTATTTATTTATTTATTTTAAAAAAATCTGTATATATCACTTTTCAACAGAAAATGTTACACAAAGCGATTTGCATAGCAAAATAAATAAAAAATCTACCCTGCCTTTTTCTCGTTTGAGGGACTCAGGGCAGTTACAATCTCAGCTAAAAAATCCAGCCTATAATAAAACAAATAGCAGCAATTAAGACAAAATCCAAGGAGGAGTAATGCTCAATTCAAGATAAATCAGGGAAGAACCAGGTCTTCAACCTCCACCATAATTCCAGCAAGGATGGAGACAACCTCACAGTACTTCCACAGTGCTTCCTTGGGGGCTGCCACCAAGAAGACCTTTTGTGCGTTGCCACCAACAAAACATCAGAAAGCGGTAAAACACGCAAGAGAGCCTCCCTTCTTGATCTTAATGGGGTAGGTAGATTAATATGGAAGAAGGTGGTCTTTCAGATATCATGGTCCTAAGCCATTTAGGGCTTTAAAGGAAATAACCAGTGCTTTGAATCATACCCAGAAACAAACCAGTAACCAAGGCAGCCAAAACAACAGTGGTGATGCCTGATTCAATTGTCTCACACCAGTCAATACCCGGGCTGTTGCATTATCAGATTTCAGAAGGGTCTTAAAGGGAAGCCCCACAGAGAGTGTGTAACAGTAATTTCATTGTGAGATGGGTCTCCCTGAGCCAGAAATGGGTGCAATTGCTGCACCAGCAAAAGATGGGCAAAAGTACTCTAAGCCACAGGTCCCACTTGGGGATCCTGAAGCATAGCTGTGTCCAGGAGTACTCCCAAACTGTGAACCTGTTTCTTCAAGGGAGTACAACCCACCCTTCCAGAACAGGCTGAAACACATTTGGGGGGGGGAGAGTTGGCAGTTGGAGGGTCATTTTTAAATGTCGGGCAGCCTGATCCTGCCTACTTTTAGGCCAATGGAGCAAGCGCTCCGCCTACCAAAGGAGTCGCAAAAGTGCCATAAAGGACTTTTGCGGCTCTTCAGGAGAAGTGGGGTCGGCGCGGAGGGTGGAGCCGCTCACTCCGCCATCGCCCAAGACCTGCGCCGGCCAACCCAGGAAAGTCCTAGGCCGGTTGGAGGGAGGGCTGGGGTAGTGAGGGAGGGGGCCATTGGCTGACCCAGCCTGGGAGGGGGTGGGGATATCGGCACTGGGTTGCACTGATATCCAACGTCCCTTCCTAGGCCAGGCCGGCCTCACACGTCCTCCCGAGTGCACACCAGCTAAAGAGTTGGCGCGCATCCGAGGAGGCCCATTGGGGCTTCTGGTGCTTACACCAAGGGAAGGGGACAAATGTCCCCTTCCCCTGAGGTGAGCCCAGGCTGCGCCAGTGCAGCCCACATTCTGCATAGGATGCAGCGGCCGGCCATTTAGGCAAGTCGCCACAACTTAAGCCGGAGCTACATTACACGCGTTGCGGAGCTTCTGACCTCATTTTTGAAGCAAGCGGAGCCGCTGCGACCTCCACACGGCCAGCGCGTACCTCAAATTGGAATCCTACTTTTGAGGGGGCGGGCGCGCAGAGCTAGGGGGCGGTTCACGGAGCTACTGCAGCCTGCCAATCGTAGGAGAGGGGGGAAGGGTGGCTGCATGCCAATCTGAACTAACTCCAATCACCTTAAGAAGGCGGGACAACAGGAGGGAAGACACTCCCCCGCTCCAAGCGCGTAGGCAGAAGCAGAGGCGGCGGCAGAGCCTCTGCCTGTAATGTAGCTCAGCCTTTATGCAGGATTGCAAGGTTGGCTTCTAAAAATGATCCAAGTTCTGATTTTGTTTGGAGGAACTGTTATCATTTCTGAGGCAAACTTGGGAGAGTTGCTCCACTGTAGGTGAAGTTGACATGCAATAAAGCAAGATGTTTTATTTGCTCCCAAAAACCAATTTTATCACAGCAACATGATGACATTTGTGCTGGGGCTTAAAAAAAAAGAACCATTGTTTCCTAACAGACAGGAACTGGAGTGATTTTGTATTTTCAGTTTAGAAGGGGAAATGCTCTCATGAGTATTTCGGAGATTTTCCTGTAGAAAAGCCACTGCATAGTCAATTGGCTGTGCCATCACTGGAAAGTAGTGAAAAATTTGCTTCTTAGCTTGTAGCACTTGACAAAATAAAAAAAATGAACCGATGGTGATGACATATGCTTCTGTTTTATGTCTGCAGTTGTACCCTTTGTATTCTGGTTCTCCTCCATTTGAACCATGCTTTAGGACTGAATCCTCCCCTAGCTCTTCTGTGATGTTAAACGTGGACTGAGAACGTTTTAGTCGACAGTTCTCACTTCATGGCCCTTTACACTCCAACATCATTGATATTGACTCAAATCCAAAAGAGTATATGCATGTTTACGCACCTGGACGTTTTAGCAGAGTTTTCATTTTAAAAACTATCTTCCAGGACCCACATATTCCTTTTTTAAACTCTCCTGAGTTCAGTAACTGGGAGCACTTTAATGGAAAACCATATCTTGGCCTCTTTTTCTTTCCAACTTGAATAAACTCTGTATTTCCATGAAAGGCCCTCAAAATGCAGCACAAAACCATCACCTTCCTGGCACTGCTTGGCCGCATCTGACCACACTGTACATAAGAGTATTATATGCATAGGAGTGTAATTCATTATACGCCACTTCATTTCTCTGATAGGAGCATTCTGTTGTCTTTTGAATTTATAGAGTGCTGTTTAATTGTAAGTGTGATTTGGAGGAATTTGTACCCCTGTCTCTGAAGGAATAGATTTGGATTTATTGGTTCATTCAGCACAGACTTGTAATTACCCATCAGATTCTCAGTTACGTGACCTTGAAATTATATGACAAAATGTCCCTGGGGAGAAACTGCTAAGTATCCATTGTGCACTGCTTAGCAATTGAACCTTTATTTATTTTTAAATTTTCATTAAGAGTCATTCCTAAAAATTCTATCATTTTAACAAAAACATGAGAATAAAAATACATTCATTTAAATTTATCAGCTTGGTGTGTGTGTGTGTGTGTTTGTGTGTGTGTGTGTGTCCGTCCGTCCGTCCGTCCAATTCCTCTTAGAAGTGTTTTTCATTATTTCTGTTGTAGTTGCTCAGGTTTTGAGTTTTCTTACTTGCCCATCTTCTACTCCATTTTCTATCATCTCAGTCTGTAAAGGTCACTTGGTTGGGAAAAGGATAAACAAAATTATCAGTTGGAAAAGGATAAACAAAGTAAAAATGTAATGCATTTAATGTCATGACAATTTGTCACTCTGTAGATTTCTAGGTAAGAAGACCTTGGCGTTGACTTACTTGGAACTTAATGCATGTTTTTATATGGATGTCCTGAGCAACCTATGTGTTTTTTTTCCTCACCGACAAAGTCAGATTCTTGCTGGATTTGAAACAAAGGCATTTTGGATAAGGAGAAGGTTAGTGCTGGTCTCCCAACGTTTTCGTGACTAGAAGATCTTTACATAAAGAGAGATGCATTCTCCTCATTGTCCCCATCCTTCATATTAGAAGAAAAAACACTGTAGTTACGAGTGACCTGACTTGACTTGTAGTTGTCATCTTGGCTTGACAAAGATAGCTAGTTGCAGATGGTTCTACTTCACAGTGGCGTCTTTATTATGGGGGAGCTGGTGTGCTGCACACCAGGCACCGAATGGGCGCTGCTTCCGGGGGGTGCGGAAGCTGGGCTCGGGGCTGCGCGATGGGGCACGGCACGGAGCCCGACTGCCGAGCCCCCCGGAAGCAGCGCGCCCACTCGGCGTGTCACCGGCTTCCGGAGGCTCCGCTCTGAAGCCGGGACAAGCCCTCCTCAGAGCGACCGCCCAGTTCGGGCAGCCCGTTTGCCCTCAGAAAGTTTCTGCGCATGCGCAAAAAAACCAAATAAAAGACGTCGACGCGTTCAGCCTTCTCACAAAGCCCTCGACCGCCAAACTGGGCGGTCGCTCTGAGGATGGCTTGTCCCATCCTTGGAGCAGAGCCTCTCCGGAAGCTGATGACGCGCCGCTTCCGGGGGGGCGGCAGCCGGGCTCTGGCGCGACGGGGGCGCTCCAGTCCCCGCCCCCCCAGGCGCCGGGAGGGCTCAGAATGCCACTGCTACTTCATTCAATACACACTATTCAGACGAGATGTTCTATGATACTTTGTATGTAATCATTCTATGACTGGATTTCAAGATCTGCTTTTCCAAGTTCACTGCAGATCTTTGCCGAATTGGCCTTACTGTGGTCTGGACAGTTTGCTGTGTGACCAGTAAACTAATCTGGGTATTAGTTTTGCTTTGACGTGTAACCTGGAGCTAGTTTCACAAGCGGAACAAAAAAAGTGCACAGACTACCAGGAATTGAGGCTTTTTACTCAGTGAAGATGTAGTTACTTATTCCACGTTACAGAATGGGCCAATGTGCTTTGTTGGCTCCTGATGATGCTATAAGTGGAGTAGCTACATTTGGACTGCGACTGCAGCACGAGGTCAGCCTTGTACTCCTCGTTGATTGATTCATTGATTGATTCCCCTGGGCTTGTTGCATTTCAGAAGGGAAGTGCACAAAGCTTGCTAAGTTTGTGAATGTGGTTTCACGCTGCTAGTGAAGGAAGGAGAACAAGATGTAGAAGCCTTATGTGTGCACACAGATACACTCTTGGGAGTGAGCAGCGTGCACTGTGGTCAGCCTGCCAGGAGCTGGCACAGTTGAACTTCCCTGCTGTCTCACAGCTCTGTAAGACATGCAGGCACAGAGCAGAGTGCAATATAAGGCAAGACCTTTTGCACCTCATAGCTTGCCTTGTAAGCTACTTGTGTCTTAAGAGTGAATACAGTATGCAGGCCTCAACCATCAGGCTGTGGTCCAGTCCAGACTGGATGGAGTGTGAGTCACACCTCCATCCCTAAGCTGTAATAGAAAGGGGTGAGGAGAGCCTATTCATACATTTGTGCAGTCATGTTAGAGGGGTGAGGCAAAGCAATTTCCATAACTTTGCAGCTGATGGCTGGGTTAAAAAAAATATCCAGAGTTTTGAAAGTGGCCATTTCCCTATTGTCATGGAAAATACCTTTCAGGTTTCTAGTTAACCATCTATAATCTTAAATGTATGTTTTAACATACAGAAATATCTCAACTCCTTTCCACTGAAACTTCCTCTCCATTCATACATATATACACACACATACATTCACAAGATTTTTGACACCTTTGGGACACCTACATACACAATATTGATGGACAAGATTCTGGATAGATATGGTTCTAATTTTTTCCTTATGGTTCTAATTTTTTCCTTAAATTTCTGGTTCATGCAATTAGTTCTACAGTAACTAAGTATTTTGTTTCCGATATGTACTTTGTTTTCTTAAGATGTGCTTTAGACTTGCCAACTGGCAGGATTTATTCTCTATAGCTTGGGTCTTTTTCTCCCCATAGTAAAATTATATGGGCCCAAGAATGACTCTCGAGAATGACTTTCTCTCCGAGAAAGCTCCTAATTTGTAAAAGGATTTAGGAACAAGTGGAAAGACCAGAGGTTATGCAACTTAACTGGCCTGAAGAGACAAAAAAGTTGGTTGCTTGAAATTTGACAGCATTCAAATAGAACTGGCTATGCCACTGTGCACAAGATCGGTTTATTTCCATCATCCATTTTGTGCTTGATATAATCCTTGGATATTAAACCATTCTTTTCTGTCACACACTTCATAATTTTTATCATCAAGGAAAGTGACTTGTGCGCCACTATTTGTCAGTCAGAGAGTTCTGAGCCCTTAATTTTTAGTTACAGAACTGTTTATAATTCTACTAAACTGGAGCTTGCACAATGGTCTTGTTAGGAACATTTTACTATAGAATGTTGGTGGCGGGTAAACTATAACTGTTATTATGATTGCCAAACGTTTTAAATCAGTGACTATATGATACAGACTTGATGTTGGTTGTGAAAGTCTTGGTATATAAAAGGCACAACAAATTCTAGGCATTAACGGAACTCCAATTTTTGTCTCTCATCAGGGATCCTTAAACATTATTGACATGCTGTTTTATTGATTGTAATAGATATCTACAGCTGGGACGTTGTGCAATGTCTGTTTTAAAGCTTCCCTCCTGTGTTGTATGCTACTGCAAGTGTTGTAAATTTAGCTCATCCTGAAATCATTTTGTTTTATAAATGGAATGTAACAGAGGCAAATGGCATGACTTCCACAAAGCAGGAAGACATGATGCTGACACTTAGAGAGCTGTCTCTCTCCCCCCCCCCCAACTGCTCTTATTGCCTTGGGCCCTACACTTCTGAAAGTCAGGCCTTGTAGCACCTTATCAAATGATGGAAGCAGCACCAGCTTCAGTGTGAAGAATCTTGTGTTTGAAATTACACAATACCTCATCCCAGACTGTTCAAAATTCACATGCTTTTCTAAACTCCTAGTAGTATTTACTTTTGTACATTATTCCTTCCTTACTGTTTACCAGCTTTAGCCTCAACCCCACAACTCTGGACAACACAGCTTGCAAATCTATGAACGTGCAAACTGTACATGTTCAACTAGCATACCTTTTGGGTGTTGATTTCCAAAAGTTATTTTTTTTCTGGACCAGCCAAGGGTTCAGAAAAAAGGGCCTTTTGGAAATCACCAATAAAAGCAAGACCAATGAGTCTTCTATCAGACCATTTTCTCTTTTAGATATAGGAATCTCCTACTAGTCATGCTCTCCAACAGCTTGGTAATGCATCCTGGCAATGAGGCTGGCAGTTCCTTGCCACAGTTGCTGTATTTGTTGACCATGTCTAGCCTTAGCTCCAGTTCATATGTAACATTCCCAGTCTCCAAATCATGATTTAGAACTGGAAAATGTATTGTGGGCTTCCTCCTTCCTCTGTCCTCTCCCCTGTTGCGTTCAAATTTCACTTCCTTTCTATGTTTTCCTGTAGCCATAATTTGCCATGATGTCTGGATCAGTGCTAACTATGGTTAAGTTCATCAAGAGTACCCCAAACCATGGTTTCAAATTATTGTTATTTCTAACCATCGGTAGCACCAACACAAACACCATAGAAGGGAAGGAGTGAATGAGTTCCTGGCACATTCCCAGTCTTCAAATTGGAGACTGGCAGTGCAATCCACACTATCTTTAGAATGGCAGAGCACGCGCTCCGCCGTTCTAAAGTGTCACAAACGTCCTCTCCCCTGTTGCAACAACTTTAGAGTAAGGGTGGCCAGCGTGGAGGCTGGCAGCCCTTACTCCGCTGACGGATGACCCTGCTGCTGCCAGATACAGGTAAGAGATGCACTGGCGGGCGGTCTGGGTGGCGAGGGAGGCCAGGGGTTGGCCAAGCTGGCCCGGGGGGTAAGGATGGCAGCCGCCATATCCCCGTCCCATTCCCAGGCTATCGCGGCCATTACACGGCCTGCTTGGACGTATGCCAGCTAAATAGCTGGCGGAAATCTGAGGAGGCCTATTGGGGCCTTCCCGCGTTACACCGGGGGAAGAGGACGAACATTCCCTTCCCCCAAGTAGACCTCTGGGCTGATCATGATCGGCCTGGAACAGAGATAGGATCCAGTGGGCAGCCCTGGGCTGCCCGCTGGATATTTAATAAGGATTGCGCTCTGGAAATATTATTGAGTAGATAAAGTCACTTGACATATTGGTCAGGATCCAAAGAAGAGATGTTTACATGAAGGACAGAACTGCATGTGCAGCATGAGCTCTGGTTCCACTTTTAGTGGAGAAGCTCCTAATTTGTAAAAAAAGCTGATTTAACTGTACAGAATTCTTTTCTATTTGGAGTGGAAACTGTTGCACTGAAACGAAAGCTCTTGCTGTGTGCAGACAGTCTAAACCAAAAATAACTAGGAAATATTTTGAGACACAAACACAAAAAGGAGGTAGAAACTTGGGATAGTTTCTGACCTTACAAACCATTGGAGAAGAGAAAATACAAGTGACTTGTGCTTCCTCCTTTCATGCTTGCGTGTCTCTTTCATAGTTGCTTCCTGTTTGAAACACTGAAAATGACCCCAGGGGACAACAGAAACCCATTTCAGCCCCAGAAAAAATGGGACCATGAGAGATAGTGAAACTTTCCTCTCAGATGATAAGCAAAGTCACTGAATAAATGTTTAAATGGATGGAAGAGTTTACAAAGATACATGAGAGCTGCAGAAAAGATGTAAACTCATGGATTTGCCTTATGGTGAGAGTGAGACAGACCATTCATGTAACCTAGTACTGTATTGTTTTACACTGACTGGCAGAGTGGCTCTCCAGGCTTTCAGGGAGTGGCCTTTCTCAGCCTTATCTGGAGCCTGGAGGTGCTAGGGATTGAATCTGGGGCCTTTTGCAAATGCTTTTGCACTGAGCTACAGGCCCTTCCCCTTGTCTAAGCTACAGCATGACCCACAGGTGTTTTGGACTCCTCTAGACTACAAGGATGAGTTCTGGATTGATTCTGACTATTCAGGAAAATGTTCCAGTGACTATCTTAGAAAGCTCAAGTGAAAAAGTTAGTTCAGAGCAAGTGGCAGTGAAAAAGGTGCATCCAACATTGGGAACTGTTTGGAAGGGAATCCAAAGTGAAACAGCAAATATGCCAATGGTGGTGCAGTCACATTTCAGACTGTGGATTCTTGTTTGGTCATCCCACTTCAAAAGGGGTGTACTGTAATAATATTAGAAAAGGAGTGATTTGTTAGATCATTCCTTACTTCCTTAACAGCGCAATCCTGTGTAACCTTGCACCGGTATAACAGTAGATGCACTGATGTAAGTGCACTTGCACCGGTGCATCTGCTGTTATACCGGTGAATCTACTGTTACACCGGTGCAAGGTTAGACAGGATTGCGCGGTAAGACTTGTAACTTTTTTCCTTTTAACATGCCAATATTGGTGGTGGTGGTGGTGGTGGTGGTGGTGGTGGTGGTGGTTCTTCTTCTTCTTCTTCTTCTTCTACTACTACTACTACTACTACTACTACTACTACTACTACTACTACTACTAGCAGCAGCAGCAGCAGCAGCAACAGCAGCAGCACTGGCTTTCAGTGAAAGTTTTCTTTCTTTTTACAGTAGCGCATGGGGATCCACGGTCAGGCTTGGAAAGAACTGCAGTGGGGGCAAAGTCTTAAAGCCCCCTATCCCGCTACTGCAGTTTTCACCCTCTTTTGGGCCCCATTCATCGGTCTGCTATTGTTATAAAAGCTAGGCTGAGATGAGTTATACATTTCTCGAAATGTATAGTTTGGCCCTTAGAAAAAGGGCTATCATCATCTTAACCTGTTTTTGAATCTTCCTATAACTTTTGGTTGGCTACTGCCGAGGACACCCTGTAGAGCTTGACTGCAGAGACATATGTTCCTGGTGCCAAATAACGTTTTGATTTCCTGGGCTTTTTTCAACATCAGCTGAGTTGTTTTAGGCAGCTTCATTGCAGCCATTGTGTTTTATCTTGTTGCCGCTTTTGTTTTATTGGATGATTTTATTCTTTAACTTGTTTTTATATGATCTGTAATGACCACCCTGGGAATATTTTTTTTTACTGAAGGAGTGGGGTACAAATAGAATAGATGGATTAAATAAATAAATGTTTCAGCAATTAGAGCTATAAACTCTACCTCGGTAGTGAACATGTTCAGTGGTTTTGAGTTGGCAATTTCACAGAAATCCACATGAAGACAAGTTTGGTATATGATAAGGACTGGATTAGAGATATATGCATCTGTCAAATTGGACCCTGTAATTTACAACTATTATTGATTCAGGGAGTCAGTCTGGGAAAAAAGTATTTAACAGGTAACCTTTCTTAGCTGAGAAAGTGTTATAACCCTGTGAGCAATAAAACTATATTAACCTGTAAGTTACTCTGTTTATTATTTATCAGTCCCAATAAATATTTCTGCTAATCAAGAGAATTGTCAGTTCCGCTAGCGAAACAGTTAGTAATACACCATGTAGAGTAATGGCTGTACTCATCAACTCTTCTCATCATGGGACTCAATCAGATGTTCTCTCAACCTTGCCTGGGGATCATCATTAGTTTATAAAGAGATCTAAATATGTCCTGTAGGCCAGAGGGCTAGCATAAAGCCACCAGATGTGAGAATTCAGTTTTTGTTCCAATTTTGTGTAATCCCCACACATAAATTAGGACAGGAATGGCATGCCAGGATGCTCATGCATATCCCTAATTGAGGGGGCAGGGGGGCAATGGTGTCATCCAGACTAAACCCAGTATACTGAAAGCTTTGACTGAAACATCAGGGTAGTGGCAAGCTTTGTACTGAAAGTGTGTACAATGTTGATGTTTGAAAGTAGTTATGATCAGAGGCTTATCAGTGAACTGGTTGGAGTCTAAAGCCTGTGACACACTGCCTACGTCTCAGTGTGGTGTGTCCCGTTGCGGCGCGAGAGTAGCTGACGCAACGCAACACACCACACCCTGTCTACACAGAAGGAAGCCGCACGGAGAAGGGTATGACATCCTGCCCCACCCCTTTCTCTCTTTTCAGACTCTAGTCTGATTGCCCAATCTGTCACTCTGCGTCCCTGCCCCCACAGCACCAAACACAGCCTCTCATTGTCCGAACATGGCAAAAGTTCATTTTGTTGAACTTTGCTCGCACCACAACGCAGCTCTCCTGCTTTGCGAGCTTGTAAAAGACAAGACGCACTGCGTTTTTCTAGCTGCACACAGACACTGCTCTATGCAACGCAGCGCAGCCGGTGTGTCACAGACTTAAGGGCTACCATACATTATGCATGCAGGTGCACACCTACGAAGTTGTAAGTGCCAATGTAAGTTGGTTGGGATTGGGCTGTAAGAGGTTAAACTTGCTTAAGAATTTGAGGCTTATTCTTTATCTTGCCTTCCTTATGGAGATCATCGGAGGTGACACTGTCCCATGATAATAATTCATTTTTTAAATTTTATATATATGTGACTTCATAAAATATTCTACCGTATTCCATTTGCACATTAATTTTGTTACTTGAAAAAATCTAAGGAGTATTTTATTAAAAAAATATCTGATTCATCTATCTTCTTTTTTGTTTTACTTTTGGTCTCGTTGTTCATTAGAACATAGCTACAGATGTGTTTACCTCTTGAATGTATAGCATTTCATTCCATCCACACTACCCACACCACACAACCATTCACATGAGTTGTGTGCATGTAAAGAAGAATATCAGGCAGCTAATCGGGTATTGACAGAGATTGCCATCTAGATTTTAAATAATCAAAATACTGAATCTACAATAAGAGAATGGAGAAAATCAGTTTCTTTGATTCCACTGAAGCTTTATAGGCTGGATTTTGAAAACAAGCTCTGAATAATTATATTCTTGCCTTAGTGTTTGCCAACTAGCCAGTATGTCTGCTAATATGTATACAAATCAGGTATTTTTGCAAGCATGTGAACAGATAAGTGATTAACTGGCTGTGTGTGCATGCATACAAATATCTGATTTGAATGTACAGTTTGCTACAAGAAAGGAAGGCAAATGTTTCTGAACTGTGGATGAATCTATAACTGATGGAGGAGCCCTGTGTGAGCCAAATGCACATATAATGGCTTCCATAGGCAAGTGTTCACATTTCTACATCAAATGCTGGCATGTCATAGAAGGCCCTTCCATTGATTGGAAATAAGCTTTTGAAAAGTGTGACACACATTTCAGAAGAATGAGCTTATGGAAAAATATTGCTTGAAGATTAGGGGCATTACTGTACTCCAGTTTTTACAGAAGCAGAATTAAGTTGAAATAATTAAAAATGGTAAGAAATTACAAGCTGGGTAACTAGTTTTGTTAAATTTCTGAAGCAATTTAGAATGTGCTTTATCACAGTATTTTTTCTTAACCCAGAACATGTGACAACTTGATGATTTTCTAGGAAAGCTTCAGAAATGTAGATAGATGGTAGACATTGTTAAGAACTCAACCTTGGTATTCTCATGTCTCCCTTTTTTCCAAATTCTGTAGATTTTTTTTAGTAAACTTTATTAAAAGCATCTTGACTCTGCAGATGTTAAGCTTAAAAGTCACAGCTATAAAAAAAAGAGTAACAGGTGTTTTTATTTATAAGATGTCTGAACCTCTTGTTTTAATTCACCAAAGCTATTAGGGCCCAGTCCTATCCAACTTTCCAGCCCCAATGCAGCCGTGCCAACAGGGTCACACATGTAGTTTGTAGTCACACGTAGTTTGTCCCTAAGGGAAAGAACTGAACTGCTGTGCATGTGTGTGCGCATGCGTGCATAGAGAATGAATGTGTTATCACTGTACTTGTGGTAGAAAAAAAGCAAGAACCAATAGTTGACCTCTGACCTCTAGCATTCTGACTATTTTGTAGCACGTTCTATGTAGATTTTGGCCACAACAGTGCCTGGTCAAAAAACAACAACTGCAGAACATCTGTAATGGCCAAATTGCACAATATGTGAGAATAATTAGAAAGCTTGACATTTTTACCTCAAAAAGCAGATCTGGGTGTGGTGGCCTCAATCCAACACCACCACCACCCCTGGAAGCTACTATTAGCCTTGCTGCTAACAGCAGCTTTGGAAGATCAATTTAAGTCCGGAAGTCGTAAATAGGCAAGGGTTAAACCCTCCTCTGCTACTGAAAACAAGTGGGGAGTTTCGTTCGGAACTCCCATGTAACATCACGTTTGGCCCTAAGAGAAGTATGATAAGGTTCATAGCAGAATGAATGAAACGTCATGCTGGATGTGTTTTTAAAATGTTTTTATTGTATTTTTAAGGAAGATAATAAAATATTTTATTCACAATACGTGATTTTAAAAAGACTTACAAAGTCATATTTTTAACAATACATGTTCTGAACATTTTTAAGCTTTTTGCATTTTTGTTACTATAATCCCGATGAATATGCTTCGATCGTGGTACATTGTAGCCAGTCATAACAGTTTTCGATCTATTTTTTGAGAAGTTTATCATCTTTTGAGTTTATTGCTTGATAATTTGGGTCCCCATATGAGGGGAGAAAAGCGGGATAAAAATCCAATAAATAATAATAAATAATAACTTTCACCTTCAGCTGGTTGCACGGGATTAACTCTTGGTCTTCCCCTGCTGAGGAGCAAAGGCATTGTTGTTCCCCTTCTCTCCTATGGGTAAGATGAGATAATGACCTGTTTGGAGACCACTTTTGCTTTGTGATTGGGAGATAGAGTAAGAGGGAGGTGCTCAGCTGCCATCTTTGAGGTGAGACTCTTGCCCAGCTTCTGTTCACTAGCGTAGAGAAAAAGTGACTGAACCTAATTCTTTCCCTCCTGTTAGTTTGTGGGTGTGGCAGTATCAGCTTTGTATTTGGTGAAAGAATTTCTTGCAGATGGTTCCTCCTGTGACATTGTTTGCCTGTGCAAACAATAAACATGAGAGTCAGGAATATGGGTGTAAAGGGCCACTTTTATTGAAGCAAAGTACAGGAAGAGGAAGAGCAGGAGACCAGCAGGAATTTAGCTATGGCAAAGTAATAGTGCATAGGCCTCACGCTGAAGTGGGAGGGGGGCGAAGCCAACCCCCAGGCAGGCGTTAAAACCCTGACTCCAAGCCACAGCCCCTTTGCGAGCAAGGCGGGCTTTTCACTGTCAACCCCAGGGCCCACCCTGAGCCAGAAGGCATCTAAGGCAGGCCTTGAGGTCCAAGCCAGGGACAGCCCCAACCCCGCCCCCTGAGCCGGAGGGCGACTGAGAGGCTGGAGATTGGGTATTCCCTGCCTTTGCTGCCCCAGAGTTCACACCGATAGCCCAACTTTCCAGCCTTCGTACCCGCACTAACCTGCAAGACAAAGTGACCAGGTTAAAAGACATGAACACAGAGAAAACCTAAGCCTAACAGCAGTCAGAGGTAGGCGAAAAAAACTGCCCACCACGGTCAATCAGGTGGTCAGAAACATTCCTACCTGGTCCCCAAATGGGCGACCAGACAAGCCCAGACTGCATAAAGGGAGGGCAGGAGGGTATCTGCTGCTCACCAAGGCGACATGCAGAGTGACCATGAGGGCAGCGGGGCAGGTCAGGTAAAGCCTTGGATGCCACGCCCCCCTTGTCTGGCCACCAATCCCATGATGAGGGGGCTGCAAAAAGCCCCCTCACCTCACACTACTGAGGAGGCCAGCCAAAGCCCGAACCCTGAGCTAATAGCACGGGTTTGGAATAACCTTCATAAATATTTACATACTTAGTGTTAGCTGAAGTAGGAGATTTAGTAATATTCAAACAACTAAATTTGGTTTTAGCATTTGTGTCTGATTCCAGATAGTGCAGAAGTACCTTGGAGAGCCTTGATTTTATCCGCAGGAAAAGTGCAGGATGAATAGTACTAAATCGTCTCTCTCTCTCTCTCTCTCTCTCTCTCTGTGTATATATATATATATATATATATATATATATATATATATATATATATATATATATATATATATATATATATATATATATATATATATAGTGTCTCACTAGTGTTATCTGAAACAATATTTGGAGTAATTTCATTCAAGAGCTGACCAGGTAGTCAGAATGCATTCAGTTCTTGGCCTCCCTGCTGAGTTGGTAGCTTATTATTTTGGCAGTTTTCCTGATGAGAGCAATCTACCAGAACAGGAATGAAACTACCCCCTCTTATAGGCCACCAACAATTCATAGAGGACTGATGATGCTCTAGGTCAGATACACACCAGTGATTGATCTAGAGTGGCCCGTTACCCATCTGGGCAATGCATCCCCTGAGGAGGTATAGAGCTGCCTACCTCTTCTTGAACAAGCCATGCCCTGAATACTGCAAGATCCCTGAGGGATGCTGGGGCAAGCTCCCCATAGAACAAGAGGAGGAACAGAACGTGTGGTAAGTTGCATTGTTGGGATACGTAGCTTTCAACACCATGCTATACAAGCACCTGAGTTTCGTTTCCCCCTGTCAAACCTGTCGTTGCTCTGCATGGGCTCAGAAAGAGCCAGGGAGGGCACTGGAAAAACAGTTCAGGTGTTCTTCCATTCACAAAGTACCGAGAAAAAGGGAAGAGACTGACTTGAGCCCCTGCAAGAAACAACTTTGGAAGCTAGCAAAGCCATGGTATTGAAGGACTGGTACTTGTGCTCATGGAGTTAGACGCTTAAGAGAGATGAAGAGATCGCTGTGACCCCAGAGAATGAAAAACCTGCTCTCCTTGCTCATGGGTTCCTCTCTGTCTAGTTTTATAGAATATTTTTGTTATTTTCTTTACAGTTAGAGGAGACAAAAAGTTCTGAGGTAGGGGACATCTACAGGAAGGAAAGGGGGAGGGACAGTTGGTGTTAGGCAGTCACATTTGGCCAATCAGTTGACAATAATTGGGTTATTGTTGATGGTGTTCGTATGTATCTATGTAGGCTGTGCAAAAGCCCAGTAAGTATCACTGACATTCTGCATATGTTTCTTTTGAACGCATGAGAGGAGATTAGGAAAGGAATGTCTTCTGAGTACACTTTGTGAATGACTTAACATATATCAGGTACTTTTTATTTTCTTGCATGTTGATTTATGGCAGGAAAAACAATGCAGAGTCTCGTAGCGCCAATTTATTTCAGCATAAGCTTTTATGAACTAGAGAGTCCACTTCATCAGATACATGGTTACCAATTGGCAGGTGTGTGTGTGTGTGTGTGTGTGTGTGTGTGTGTGTGTGTGTGTGTGTGTGTGACCTGCACGTCCTTCCCATCTGAGGATAACACTTCATACATCTGACAGAATGGACTGTAGTTCATAAAAGCTTGTGCTGAAATAAATTTGTCTTTATGGTACTACAAGTTTTTTCATTGTTTTGTTTTCTTGTATTGCTTGTCCCCACTGCACTTGAAATGTATCGCACAGTGCTGGGAACTTCAGAACTGGGAATGTATGTTACTGGCATAGGTGAATTCTGTATCTGATTGGAAGCTGAGAGGAATTGTTGGAAGCCAAGGGATTGTTGACATGACCAGAAATGCCCAAGAGAATTTCAGAGAGTGTTGATTCTGCTCATTACCTTGAGCAAAAAAATCACTGTAGAAACCACCAAGGGGGTTCCACACCCTTTCTCGCTGTCTTCCGTCTTAGGCCACTTCTCTTTACCCCTTCAGTACAGCATTGATTTCCAGCTTCTCAGACCCAGCTCAGAATGGGGCAGGGAAAATGCAGGTAGAGTGAAGATGGATCTACAGACAGCAACAGGTTAGTTCAGAATGCTGAGCAAGGCTGATCTGGAAGGTCTTATGGGAGTCAGAGAATATAATCTAACCCACGTAGCCCTGAAGGTTTACTTGGCTGGTGAGGTTGAATTCCCTGCAGTTTTTTTTTCTTTTGGCCAAGCTGGGTGGCAGTACAGAGGCTGTCAGAACCTCCTGCTACCTCAAATCCTGACACACCTGCAGACCTTTTGAACTGATGTGATCATTTGAAGGCCGATGCTGATGGCATGTGCAGAACAATGTATTAATTAACCTTTTGCATACTGCAGTTAGAGTACTTTCCAAACATCTGCAGCAACAGGGCTCAAAAAGCTGACAGTTCTGCTCCTGATACTACACTTCTTACAGCGCAATCCTGTGTAAAGATACACGGCTGGATGCTGTATCCTATACCATTCCCAGACTGCCCTGGGGCAGCCCGGGAGCATTTCGGGAGAAGGGGACATTCATCCCCTTCCCCAGGT